>JAESUZ010002263.1:72500-281633 GCA_017311185.1 Proteles cristata cristata | reverse complement strand
AAGGTAAGGGAAACAGAACTTTGACTTGAATATCTTTGCCTTCTTAGACAGCTCAGGGTTTAGCCACTAACTTGCCTTGTAAAAACTCAGTGATGTGATCGTCATCGTCTCCGACAGGCACGCTACGGGGACAAAGGCTGAAAGCTAGCAGCCCAGCAGCTGAGCTTGGCGCACGTGTCTGCTTCGTGTGGGAGGCACGCGATGTTCGAACATCGGAATTTGTGTTTTTCTACTGGGCAGGCTGTCCCCCGGCCCTGTCGTCCCCCTGCCCCCATTGTGTCGTGCCAGGCTGCCCTTGGCAGAGTTGCCCCTTTGCATATTTGAGTTTTCAACCCCAAGTTCATAATAATAGACTCTTTAGAAAAAAATCTAATAATATAATACCTAACCTTTATTAAGGTCTTGTCACGTCAGACCCTGGAACTAATTCATGCATTATTTTACCAGATCTTTACATATAATTTTAAGGCACATTCCTAAGGAAAAAGTGGAGCCCTGAGAGGTTCTTTTACCCCAAATCACATTGCGTGGTGCACAGAGCATCCGGACGGGGACCAGCTGACTGGCTTCAGTCCCTGGGCACTAGCTGCCTCAGTGCTCAGCTGGGGGACGATGGCCACGTCATCACGGAGCTTGTGACGGAACCACGGGCCAATATTGACAAGGAGGCCACACAGTCTGAAACTACCGTCTTCACCCACGCAGCATTTATGCTCGGGAAAATATAACAGAGAAACTCACATGTGTTTGGACAGTGGTTTTCTCCAGCGGATAGGACAGCGGGTGGCTCTTTACTTTCATGTCTTTCTTTTTGGGGCTGAGTTCTTTCTAATGAGGATGCATTATTTTATGGCCAGGAAAAGGCCAAAGAAATCTCTTTCTTTAACAAGGATTCAAACTGTGAGCTTGGCTGACCTTAGTGTTCTCCTAAGGTCTAGGATTCTCTTCCATGGGTCTCTCCTCACTCTCCTGGCCTTCCAGAATGAGCTGGAATTTGAGCAAGAGGCTGGGTCTCAGTCTGCTCCCACTCCTTTGAGCTCTGATTCTAGAAAAGGAACACTGGGGGCAGTTTGCTGCTACAGAAAAGGGCCTCTCAGGGTTGTGCGGACGGTCCCGGTGCCGAGAACGGGTGTGTGTGCAGGGCTGGCTCTGGAAGAAGGGCCAGGATGGAGGGAAGAGAAAGGAGACTATGGCTATGAAACTGTCTAGAAAGTCATAAAGGTATTGATTCTTCCTCAGCGGGAAGAAATGATAACCTTTTGGTACAAGGCTCAATGCACACTCACAGGTGTTCTCTTTGACATTGAGCCCCCAAACAAGCTCGGTGACCCTGGAATTATTATCCCCGTTTCACAGGTGAAACAATGGAGTGTTGCTCGTTGGGTCTCCCAGGAAACCAACTCTGAGATGGTGTTTGGCACGCAGGATGCTACCTTGGAGGGTCCAAGGGATCAGAGCCTGGGGAGGGGAGGAGAGAAGAGGGCTGGGCAGGGGGGAGGAGGTGAGCTGAGATGCAAGCTTCAGCCAAGCCCTGGAATATTCTGGAGCTAAAAGACACGTTGGAATTGTCTGGTTTGGCAGACAATTCTTTCACAGCCCATCTCCGTCAGTCGCTGGCCATGAGCTCCCCTTGGGGGAGGCGGCTCCTGTTGACAGTCCCCAGAGAGGTGGACAGTGGCAGGCATGTGCCACCAGCACTTCTCACAGGGGACAGCAAACCCTTCTTGCAAGTTGGGGACACAGCTCCATGCCCATCACATGGAGACCCAGGTTGAGTGATTGTCCCAGGCTGGATTCCTACAGCTTTTCTGGGACAAGCTGAGATGGCCGGGCTCCAAACCGCAGGTGACCTCAGCTGAGAAGCAGATGGCCCGGGGTGCGGTGTGCAGCCCGGGGCGGGGGTGTGTGCGTCCCAAGCCCAGCTGTGCGGGTTCCCTTGTGCTTTTGCTGCAGGCGTCCCGAGGCTGGAGAGCAGCTGGCATGGGCGGCCGACCTTGGAGAAAGAGAGAGAGAAGAACTCAGCACCTCCGCATCGCAGGGCTCAGAAGGTCATGATCCGCTCCAGCAGCGACAGCAGCTACGTGTCCGCGTCCCCGGGAGGGAGCCCCGTCAGCGGTGGCGGCGAGCAGCAGCCGCCTTCCGACCTGGAAGTCCGCACGCACGGCCCCAGCCTGTCCCCCGGGCAGGAGCAGGGGCCGCATCCTGTGGGTCCCTCCCGGCCACCCCAGGAGAGCCCACCCCTCCCTGGGCTGCTGGACAGCCACCGGCCGCTGAGACTGAAGAAATCCTTCGAGATTTTGGTGAGAAAACCCACGACCTCCAAGCCCAAGCCTCCGCCCAGAAAATACTTTAAGAGTGACAGTGACCCTCAGAAGAGTCTGGAAGAGAGACAGAGCTCCCTGTGCCCTTCAGGGCACACTTTGCCCGCGGGTGGCCAGGTAAGAGACGTGTCTGACAGGCTGAGTGTTCTCTTGAGCTCCAGAGCCACAGAGCGGTTGGTTTTGTGGTTGATGTTTGGATTTTTATTTTGATCTTTTTGCACGGTGCTTCCTGGGCACCGACAGCAGGGGAGGCCCTGGGGAGGGGGCTCTCCCTGCTCCGCCAGAGGCGAGAGACTCGGCTCGAAGACTCGAGGCCGGAAGGTTCCAGACTCGAAGCCCCGTTCCTGCCACAGGGCTCCCGGGCTCCCTTCCAAATACACAGGACTTCAAGGCTGCTCTCCCGGGGGTCACTTTTCAGACTCCGCACGATGGGAGCGCCAGCCGATCCCCGAAGGCCACCCGTGCCGGGCAGACAGGGCCCGCTGCCCATGCTTTCTTCGAGCCTGCCGCTTCCGCTCGGAGACTTGCCCCGAGTTAGGCTCAAAGCGGACAAGGGCTAGTTAGCGTCTTCCATGCGTGAGGCGACCCACGTGATGGTGAGAAACTGGCTCCGGCTTCCTTCCCAACCAGCTGTGCCTGCCCACTTCCTTGTCGGTGCGGCGGGGGGAGCCCCAGCTCTGCGAGCCTCAGTTTCCTTAGCTTTAATCGGGGCCGCGGCTGCCCCCCTGCGAGGGCCGCGGTGCGCGTTAGATGGAGCCCCGCGGGTGCTGCCGAACCAGACCTCAGGCACGCGAGTCACTGCTGTGATTGCCCCTCACCGGGTCTGTTACAGACCTCAGTTTCCTTCCTCTGCCGCCCCACGCCACCCCGCAGGGGAAGGCGGGCGACCGGCCGCTGTCCGCACTGCGCGTGCTTCACCCAGCTCGGCCCTAGCCCACTTGAGGGGAGCGTCCCGGTCACAAAAGAGGGGACCGAGCACAAGCCCCCACTGCCAGTGGGTCGACCACTAGCTACACTGCCCGTTACATCCCTGCCTTGGCCGGACTCCGGGAGGGGAAGGACCCTGGAGCGGCGGGCTGGGCGGGGGCGGAGGGGAGGGCAGAGTGCGAAGGTGACAGGGGCTGAAGGAGGAAGCGCGTCCCCGTCCCCGCGGAGCTGCAGGATGTGGCGGCTTAGCAACACTCGGTGGGCTGGCTTGTCCAGGCGGGTCCTGGCCCCGGGCTGTAAGCAGGTGTGGCATCTCCCTGGGGGTCCAGAAGGCAAATGAGGAACAGAGGCTGAGAAGCCAGGCTCTTTGCTTTGTTCCTGGAGGCTCAGAAACAGGGAAGCAGCTTTGCCAGGGCAGGTCTTCGGGGGCACAGGGCTTCCCGGGGAGGCCCTTAGGGCGCCTGGCCAGGCAGGGTGTCCCTGGGGCAGCAGGTGTCCAGGGTGAGCAGAAACAAGTGGGGTTTCTGCAGAGATGGCAGGCAGGGGGCACTTCCTCCAGGCAGCCTTCCGTGCTGTGCGGCCTCGGCCACCACCGCCAGCCACTGCTCTTCTCTGTCCCTCTGCTCTGTCCCTTGGACATGACTTCTCAGCACCACACACTTTCACTGGGGGCGGGGGCGGGGGTGGGGAGAGATGGTCTCCAAGTTCCCCGGACAGTCCCTGGGGACTCCCCACTGGATGTGTCTGTCCGCGGCCCCCGCGTAGTTATCTGTCTGTCCTTCCCTCCACGCCCCCGCCTTCTCCCCCCACCCCCTGTAGCCCCTCCTCCCCAGGAGGACCCCCAAACCCCACCCATCCTGTAACTCAGGGGGATGTGACATCCAAAGCCAAAATGACCTCGGGGTATTTTCTTCAAAAGACAGAGTCTCTCCTATCTGGGAAATGAGCTCAAACCAGCTCTTGTGCCGAAAGTCCACCTCCTCCCCTGTCGGCCCACAGTCTGTCTTTTCTCTTCCTGTCCCCCTCCCTCGCCCACTAAGCACTGTGCTTGGGAAGACGACCTTGAGAAAGATCTGCGTAAAATTGAACTGAACTCAGGGGATAATTAAGACCAAAGGAAAACAACGTCCCGCGCAGAGGGTACCAGAAAAAAACCAGAGGAGGCCTGTGTCTGCTCCAAGATGCAAAGTTGCTTTGAGTCCCGGGCTTGGTGCCTGAGTGTCAGGCTGTGACAGTGCCAGCAACTCCTGGACACAGACAAGTGTCACCTCGCAGAGCTCCCAAATGAGCGAAGTGAAATTCCAGCCACCTGCCACGGCTCCTGGGTGACGAGGGTCTTAGATGCCACCGGCCTAGTATTTTGAGCCTTGAATGCCATGGCCAAGGCCTGCTCCTTCAGAGGTCTAGTTCAAGGAGCGCACCGAGTCCTGAGTCGCTTGGTCTCTCCCCGAGCTCAGTTCTCCCTCACATTCTCGAAGAAGGGTCATTGCCGACGTCGGTATTAATCTCGGGCCACAGACGTTTGCCGTTTCTGTTTTAGTCCCAAACGATGCACTCATTCCCTTTTTCTTCCTCTCGGGAGGAAGCCTGCGGCCTGTCAGAGAGCCAGCCGGTCATTCCCGACGTGGGCCCGAGGGGACACAGAGGCCGGGACGGCAGGGCTCTGACGCCCGACACGCCAGCGCCCGGCTCTCGGGAGCAGCTCTCGCCCTGCTTCTCTGCCGGGACAGTTCTCACTCTCTGTTCAAGAACCGGACAGAAAGCGCTTCTCTGGGAAGTCACCCCTCTGCTTCCTCTGGGCCCCGAAGCATCTCAGCTGTGGTGCGGGGACAGGCGGGTGGTGGCCGGGTGCGTGGGGTCCTGTCTGCCTCGTCCCACGGCTGCTTCATGAGGGAGCCTCAGTGGGGACCTGCATCTGCCTGGGCGGACGCCGGGCCAGCGCAGGTGCCTGAAGACCAGCGGCCGGCTGCGCCCTCTGCTCCCCACCGGGGCAGGGCCCCACCCGGCTGCAGGGCTAGATGTGGTGGGGCCTTGCGCACCCCAGCTCCGTGTCCCCGTCACACAGGGCCTGGGGGCTTCGTGCTCCGCGGGTGGGCTGTGCTCTGGTCGCAGGCCTCCGAGGGCGCGGGTCCCGGGGAAGCCGCGGCCGGAGCAGCTCAGGGGGGCCCCGCCCGGGTGCACCTTGCATTCTCACGGCTGGAGGCCGCCGTTTCCACGTGGCTTCACTTCCTGTTTACACCACAGGAAGCCAGCGAGCTGCCGCCAGCGCCACGGCCGCCACTGCAGGGGAGAGACCCCCGCGCCCTCGCCTGCTGCCCGGGGCCCGCGACGGACCCGCAGACGGCGCCCCCCCTGGAGGCCGAGCCGGGGGGCAGAGGCGGCGGCCCAGGTAGGCTCCCATTTCCATCTTCTGGAAGGAAGGGCCTTTCGAGAAAAGGCCTGGGGAATGAGGTAGGGGTGTGGGTCTGGACTAAGGCTGGAGGGCTCTGACCCGAGCACGGACATGGCGGCCGCACGGAGGCTGACGAGGAGGCGGGAGCGCCGGGAAGCCCGGGCGGCGGGACAGGGAGCCGCTGCTGGGCTGGGGACCTCGTGGTCAGGCTGGGGTGCCGGGGGCAGGGGGCGGGGGGCAGACGGCGGTGGGCTCCCCCACATCCCGGCTGGAGGGCGCCGTGTCCCGAGGTGGGCGGGCTCACGTGGCGCCGCCGCAGGTGCTGAGTCGCGAGCTGAACCCGTGTGGCCTGTGGCTGCTCCAGAGGGCACGGGACTGGGGGTCAGGGAGGCCAGCATGGACGCCCGGCTGTGCCCCCGGCAGCCCTCTGCTTCTCTGAGCTGCGCGCTCACGCGTGGCCGGGTTAGGTGTGGGTTCCTAACGTGTGCCGAGGGCCGGCTTCCTGAGGCTCCGTGCTGGGTGCTGGACGGAGGGAGGGACGGAGGCACAGAGAGAGGAGCTGACCGGCTCCTGCCGTCACGCAGCTCCCGGCAGCGGCAGAGAAATAAATCTGCAGGCTGCAGGGCACAGGCCTGTTGGAGAAACGCTGCGTGAGAATGCAGGGGGGCGGGGGGTGGGCTTATGGGTGGAAACCTCTGGCCCATCTCTCCCGAAGCAGGTGCCCCACGGCTGCCGCTCACCGCCCCCACTCTCCCTTCCCTTAGTCACCCCGATAGAGGAACCCAGCAGAGAATGCCTCGGTGCCCTGCTTGCAAGAGAGCCTCACCCCAGGGTGCAAAGGGCTGGCGGGCAGACGCTCCGACCACACAGCTTCGTGACAGCCCCTTGCGGCAGAGCGATTTCTAAATGCAGAACCAGCGCCGGGAGGGCGGCCCCTTGGCAAAGCCCTGGAGCTGGTAGTACCACGCTCCTCTTCCGGGTTGTGCAGGGCGCCTCGGATATCTTTGAGGCTTAAACAATGCTCTCTTGGTCTGTTTTTGTTGAGGCTGGGCACTGAGATGAGGGGAAAGCCCGGCACCCTGGGCCGCTGCGGGTCAGTCATCCCCTAGGGCACAGATCCGGAGCAGCATCCTCCTAACTAGGGAGAGAGCAGACCTGCGGGCCACGGAAGGGTCACACACACCCACTTGGCCTTGTTGCCGTGTGGGGCTCGGAGGCTGGCCTCCCTGAGTCCCTGGGTAAGAGAGTCTCCCCAGCTTCCCAGAGGGGGTGCACAACTATGTAGGATGCTGACCGGTGGGCGGCGGGGGTGGGTGAAGAACTTAGGGGAGCCGGGTGCGCCCCATCTGAAGGCGCGTCCACATTGCTTTTTAATGAGCTGGGTGGTCTAAACCAAATATGGCCACCATTTCGTGACCTTCGGCTCAAAAGTTGCAAAGGTAAGAAAATTGCTTTGGCCTTTCAGTCTGTGACGGCTTAACTGGGGGGCTTCTTAGAGCAGCGGAAAGGACACAGAGAAGCGGGTGGGGGGGTCTGGCCCTGCCTGCACCGATGGGTGGCCCCTCACCCTCCTGATGTTGGATTCCTCCCTTGTGAGATGCCAGTGATTGGCCCCGGGGGTCCCTGCAAGCGCTTCCAGCTCTGAAATGCTGAGACGCGAGCTCTGCCCTGTCGTCGCAGGCAGGCATCGACGGCACCTGGAGAGGGTGCTCCCCACCCCCACCCCGCCCCACCCCGGGGCCCGGTGCGTGTGTCCCTCTCCTGGAAGTCTGCTTGCCACTCAGCTCTGAGACGACAGCTCAGGGGCAGTGTTTCTGTCCTGGCCTTGATTCTGCTCTGCAGCGATCCCCACATCCCCGGGGAAACACCCACTCCTTAAGAGGCAGGCGCGGATGGACTGTGGCCTCGACATCTCGGCCGAAGACCCCTGGGTGAGAATTTCTGACTGCATCAAGAACCTCTTCAGCCCCATCATGAGCGACAACCACGGCCACACACCGCTGCAGCCCGGGGTGAGCCTGGGGGAAGAAGACGGGGTGCAGGGCCCCCCAGACGGGACCCTGTTGAAGCCGGACGCCTCCGGGACCGCCCCCAAGGTTTGCAAGTCAGCGGACAGTGGTGCCGTGAAGAAGGGCCCTCCCGTGGCCCCCAAGCCAGCCTGGTTTCGCCAGAGCTTGAAAAGTCTGAGGACGCGGGCCACAGAGCCGAGGCGGCCACCCGACCCGGCCCCCTCTGCCCAGCCGCCAGCCGCATGCTGGCAGCGCCCCCCGGGGCCGCCCACGCGGGCCTTCTCTTCCATCAAGCAGAGAATCAGCTCCTTTGAGACCTTTGGCTCCTCCTCTCAGCTGCCCGGCAGAGGAGCCCAGAGAATGAGCCTCCAGGCCTCGCTCGGGGAGGCAGCACAGCCTCCGGGGGAGCACGAGGGAGGTCAGGGCTCTGGCCTCTCAGAGCGAGGGGCTGTCCCCACCGCCGAGCCCCGGCCGCCAGAGCGGGAGCAGGTGCCGCGGGGCCCCCCCGCTTCTCCCAAGCCCGGGGACCCAGGGGCGTCGGGGTCCTCTCTCCCGGGACGGCAGTCCAGCCAGAAAGCCCTCCCCGCTGACCCCGACCTGAGCCTGCTGTCCACACACGCTGAGGGACCCCCAGGCCCGGTCATCAAGGTGCCCAGCCAGCGGGCTCGGAGCTTCCCGCTGTGCAGGACGCAGTCCTGGGAGACGGCGCCGCTGGAGGAGAGGTGCAGTCGGCTCTACTCCATCAGCAGCCGAGTGTCCTCGGCCGTCATGAAGTCCTTGCTGTGCCTCCCGTCCTCTGTGTCCTGGGGCCCGAGCCCCTGTGCCCCCAAGGACGGCGGCTGCCCTGCATCAGCGGCCAGCGACGCCCCAGCCGCAAACGGGGCTGCGGAATCGCCTGCCTCGGACACGGGGTTCTCCCTCAAGTGAGTACGCCCTGTGCCCGCCTTCACCCCTCTTCTCTCCTCCCCTGTCCCCCTTTCTCCCGCACCCGCACCTGCCCTTAAAACAGCGTCTCAGGTGTTCTAAAGGTCTGTTCTACCTGCTCCTTCCCGTAGGTGCGTGTGCGCGTGTGTGTGTGCGCGTGTGTGTGCGTTACACCTTCTGTATGAAGGAGGGGTCTCCCAGCACCTCTTGTGGGAGCAGGGGACCGGGGAAGGCGCCGGTGGTCCCGGCTGAACGGCCCATGGGGGTTTGGAAAGCGAGTGCACATTGGACGTGTCCCGCTGCTGCTCAGGAAGGCCAGGCTGGAGCCGGGAGGTGATGACCCGCTGGCAGCTCTTACCCCCGTCCCCCCCACCCCGTCCCAGAGGGAATACAGGCGCACCCTGCCTGTGGGTTCAGGCCCCTGCACTGGGCGTCAGGATGCCTGGCGCGCCGACTCCGCACCCTCAGTCTGCTCCTGGGCTGCGATTAGGAGGTGGGCAGGGCCTGCTTCAAACGCTGGAGGCGTGTCCCCACGGTCCTGTCCTGGATCAGAACAAGTCTGCACTGGCCAGCTTTATGTCTAATTCTGATGCTGCCGAGAAACGTCTGGGTCCCATTGACCTTGACGTTTCACGTCGCTGCTGCTGCAAACAGCCTGGGAAGGGGCAGGCGTGGCCCTGGATGCACACTGAGAGCAGGGTCTAAATGGCTGGGCCAGCTCGCGGGGCGCTGGGCAGAGCCGGGCAGCGGGAAAGGCAGCCCGGTAGTGGGCTCTTTCTGGCTGAGAGGTTGCCCGGGGAGCTCTCTACCAGTCTCGCTGCTAGAATTTACTGCTGCGGGCGTCTTCGCCTTCTGGCAGTAAAGGTCTGCCAACCAGAGGGAGCGATAGTTTCCTGTCACTGAAACCACAGCTTCCTGCAAAATAGGAGGTGTAGCTGGAAAGAACCGGCTACAAATATCAAAATAAGTTCCCAAGATAAAGGAAGGGCAGTTGCTGGCCGCGTGGGTGCTGTCTGTGGTCGTTTGGTGCCCATCCATGGGGGGCACGCAGGTGCCGATGGGGCCACGCAGATGCCAAGGGGGGCACGCAGGTGCCGGGGGCAGCTGTGAGGGAGGGCGGGGGGTACATGTCTAGGCCGTCAGCGTTGGGACAGGTTGCCCAAAGCATCCGCTGTACTCTGGGGGGCGGTACTGAGGTTTGGACACACTGAGTGTGGACTCGGACACACCACGGCCTGCGATTGTGAGTCCCAGATCTGGGTGTTTCTCAACCGTGTGGCCACAGACAAGGTGTTCGCCCTCCGTAAGCCCCAGTTTCCGCATGGCTATGGTGGAGGGATATCGGCATCTACGCGGGTTTCTCGCATCAAATAACAGAATGCACATCAATGCTCAGCCCTGTCCGGGAGCACAGTGATCACGCAGTCAATGTGCGCTGTTTCTGTGTGAAAGCCTTTCAGAACTGAGAGAGTACACGGAGGGGCTCGGGGAGCCCATAGAAGTTGACAGCCGGGACCAGTGCTCCCCTCAGTCGGGCCAGTCGGTCATCTCCCTGCTGAGCGCCGAGGAATTGAAGAAGCTCATCGAGGAAGTGAAGGTTCTGGATGAGGCGACCTTAAAGGTAGGCTTCCTTTGCAAGCATCTACAGTGACCAGCGCTGGACTCTGAGCCGTGGCCGGAGCGGAAGCAGCTCCTTGAAGCTGTGGAAGGCGGTCCCGGTGTCGGAGTCTGTGGGAGGGAGAAGGTGCCTCACTGGGCCCCAGAGATTGGACCCACCCCTCGAAGGGAGCTCGGTGGCTTCTCAAGCGCTTGCAATCA
The DNA here is from genome assembly GCA_017311185.1 of Proteles cristata cristata. Lineage (NCBI taxonomy): Eukaryota > Metazoa > Chordata > Mammalia > Carnivora > Hyaenidae > Proteles > Proteles cristata. The sequence continues at coordinate 271,242 of JAESUZ010002263.1, read as the reverse complement.
TTGGCTCCTTGCATCTTTTTAACCAGTTTATAAAGGAGACAAGTGAGGCTCAAGGTCACAGAAGTTTTGTCTCCGAGTTCTGTGCCCCGTGCACATCGCACGGGCCGTCGGCCTGGCGTTCATGTCCAGATGCTTGAGGGCGGCGCACTGTCTGTTGTAAACGGCCGGGTTCCAAGCCGTCACCCCGGAGACCCGCCCTGCACAGAGAGATGGCTGCTTCCAGACCGTGCATGGGCCCTCCCCACCGTGTCACTTAAGTCATTGTGAAAGTCCTACTTCCCACAGGCTTCCGAGCATAGTCGCAAGCGGTGTGGGGAGGAAGTGGCGGGGGCCGAGCGGAGGTCAGCTCAGCTCAGCGAGCACGGGTCCCCCAGATCTGCACAGGCGCGTTGCCCCAGAATCGTCCAGCCTGGGATGTAGGAATGAGGGGGGAGCATAGTTGGAAATCCCCAGGTCAAGGGGATGGCTTAGCCTGAGGCGCACAAGAAGCCCTGGGCTTGATTCACGCATGGGACCACGTCCCCCGGGCTTTATTCAAATGAAGTAAGAGGCAGAAGTGTCGTGTAAAGTGCGGACAGCTGTCTCGTGCAGGGTGCCTCTCGGAGGCCGTGTGGACCAGGGCCCCTTACAGGGCGAGTCACCTGACCCTTGGGTCAAAGCGGGGAGATGGGGGCCGACGCTGGGGTGGAGGTGGGCGTGAGATCCCTCCATCCCTCTGGGTCCTGGGGACTCCAAATCAAGGATCACAGAGTCAGCCGCACTCAGCTGCACGACGGGGGCCCCGGGGCAGACGGAGCGAGGGAGCTCTTTACGTGAGCTTCCTCCCTGGAAGCAGAGTGCAAACTGCTGGACCAAGAGCCACGTCCAACCACAGGTGCATTTTACTTGGTCCGCGTGGGGATGTTATAAACTATTGTAGTCTGAATATGATAAAACCTGAATTGATACCCGGCGCCTGGCTTCTCTCTTTGCTTAAAGGGAATAGTCGGGTAGCACTGGCTCTCCACTGCTACATGGCAGGCTCTGTCGGGCGGCGGGTGCACTGCCTGGTTCTCTGCAGCTCCCCTCACCCCCTCGCCCCGAAATGTCTCCCATCTGCACAGTTTGCTCCTGTGAGTGATCTGCCTGCAGATCTGCCCCCCGACTGCATTTCAGCCTGAGGTCCCAGGTCAAGACCAGAACGAGCTTCTCTGATTTCAGTCAGCGCAGAAGCACTGCCTGCGTGCCCTGTGAGCCCACGTGCAGGCGGGAAGCCCGTGTGTGTGTGTGAGCCTCTGCGGGCACGCGTGTGCACGTGGGTGCACGTGGGTGTGGCTGCTGGGAGCCGGCGGCTCCTTCCTGGGCTGCTACACCCCCAGGAGGAATAGGAAGAGGCAAGGAGCAAACACTTCCTGCAGGACAGGGCTGAGCCCTGGGGCTGCGAGTGGCCCTCGGGCTGGCCTCGCCCACGCTGACATGCAGGGCTGCGTCCCCGACATGCTGGCTTAGCGGCGCCTGCCTGGGTCCGAGCACGTGTGGCTGAGGGCGGGGCGGCTGGGGAGGGGCGGAGCTTCGCCTGCTGCCACACACACACGCGCGCGCACACACACACACACACACACACACGCACACACACACACACGCACACGCACACGCACACACACACACACGAAGCTTCCCAGGACCCCGGAAAGCACAGTCCTCTCTGTCCAGACAATAGAACAGGTTTGAGGAGGTGACATCACTTGGCACGTGGCCAAGCTGGGGCTCGAGATCACATGGGCCCGATGCCCCACGCTTGTTAAACTGCTCACGCTGGTGCAATGAATGTTTCAAATAGGTGCGTTTCCTTCCGCAGCAATTAGACAGCATCCACGTGACCATCCTGCACAAGGAGGAGGGAGCCGGCCTTGGCTTCAGCCTGGCAGGAGGAGCCGACCTGGAAAACAAGGTGATCACGGTGAGTGGCCGACGCTGGGGGTGCGTGAGAGCCCAGAGGCCATGGCCCCGGAGGGAGAAAAGGGGCCAGGGAGGGCCTCACACTGGGGGCCGATGGGTCCAGGCCCCCACGTGGGGTTCTCCTGGGGGCTGTCAGGACCCACCCTTTCCAAGAAGCAGAGTAACGGTCACCTGCGTGACTCCATAGTCTGCCCTCGTCACTGCCCTTGATTTAACAAGGTGTGCGTGTGCCCCAGACAGCGTGGATGCGCCACGAGGGTCTGAATCACCCTAAGAGATTTGCAGGCGTCTTGGCCTCATCAGGACTGCACGACCGGAATCTCGCAAGGTTGAGGCCCTGCCTGCGTTGCTGGAGGTTCTGCTGGGGGCGGGGGGGACGTTTTAAAAAATCACCTCAAACCCTCTAAATGCCACTGACCAGTTCCCTTTAATGTGGCCCATCGTACGTCATGCGAATTTCAAGCCAACAGCCACAACAAGAACTCTAAGCGGATTTCATCCAACATCTCTCTTTTGGGACAAACAGACCAGTCACCTGTAACTACTAAGCATTCAGACGAGAATGGCCCGTGACCGTGGCCTCCATGGAAGGCGGCACAGCCGGGGTTGGAGGCTGACGGCCTCGCCGTGATGCCCAGCGCGGAAAACGTGATGCAGAGGGCCCTCCCCTGCACGGAAAGGCTTCCCCGGTTCTGCCCGCTTGGCGAGCTGGGGTGCGGGCCTGGAGACGCGGTTGGCTGGGGCCACGGGCCGTGCTGGAAAGAGGAAGGAGCCGTTCCTGTGCAGGCTTCCCAGAGCACACCAGCCCGTTCCCTCCGCGGCTGCTGAGCCTTCAGGGAGAGGGGGAGGAAGCAGCCGGCATCCCCGGCTCCTCGCCTGGGGCCCCGCCATCCTGCCTCACCGTCGCGCTGGCCGCTGCCCTCTGCCCCCTCTTCCTGTCTGGCCCGGTGGTTTCTGGCCGCCCCCTCCTCATGCCGGGCTGTGACGCGGCCTCTCCACGTCCCCGAAGCCGAGCACACTCCTGCCACGGCCGTGTGGACTCAGCGTGTTCTTTACATGGACGCACACGGATTTCCTCGTATGGACGAAAAGGACCCGCAGTCCATCCTGGCCAGCATTGAACACACCACCCCTCCCGGCAGGTGACCGGGCCAATTCCTGCTGGTCATTTCAGAGTCACCCATGTGTGAGCTGTGACTTCCTTCTCTGCAAGCAGGCTCTCGACCACACAAAAAGCACCCGAAACCGCTGAGGACCTATTTCTGTCACTGAGCACACAGAGGGCTATAAAGGGCTCCGGGTTGTGCCGGTGACTTTCTATCTGAAGAGAGGAGAGAGCCGGCCCGTGGGAACAGCCCTCGGGGTCTTTGCCCTGAGGAGCGACGTCTGCCCACCCGCCTGGCCAGCGAGCTGAGCGCGGCAGCCGCTCCCACACCGGGGGAGGCGGTGCACGCGGCCAGGCACACACAGCAGGCCTCTGAGCGCTTCTGTCCCTTCCCCGGTCACGGAAAGAGAACTAACGCTGAGCACCGTCCAGGACCAAGGGCCACGCTGGGCACCCACTGGCTTGTCCAAACCGCTCTCCCCCATGCCTCAGAAGGGGGGCTTGCTGCCCTTGACGCATGGCCCTTAGACAAGGGGCCTGAGACGCCCAGCTGGGCCTCTGCTTGTACTCGGGCCCCGTCCGTGGCCTGAGGATCCTCACCGCCTCTGACCACATCGCAGAAGTTTCCAGACACCAAGACGACTTAGAGAAACAGGGAGCCCGGTGATAGCCCATGCCCACTGTCACGGGCTCCTCCTAACCACACACAGCAGAATTTTCCTCTTTAGAAGAAGAGGCAAGCACACTGGATTAAAAAAAATATTTAACGTTTATTTATTTTTGAGAGAGAGACACAGTGCGAGCAGGGGAGGGGCAGAGAGAGGGAGACACAGAATCCAAAGCAGCTCCAGGCTCCGAGCTGTCAGCGCAGAGCCCGACGCGGGGCTCGAACCCACCAACTGTGAGATCACGACCTGAGCCGAAGTTACACCCTCAACGGACTGAGCCACCAGGCGTCTCAGACATGAGATTTTTTTTTTTAATGTTTTTTTTTTTATTTATTGGGAGAGAGAGAGAGACAGCGTGAGCAGGGAGGGTCAGAGAGAGAGGGAGTCACAGACTGAAACAGGCTCCAGGCTCTGAGCTGACAGTCAGCACAGAGCCCGACGCGGGGCTCGAACCCACGAACCGAGATCATGACCTAAGCGAAAGTCGGACGCTTAACTGACTGAGCCACCCAGGCGCCCCTCAGACATGAGATTTTTTGACTGCACATATTTTGCAGAAAGGGGACCCAGAGGGGTGGCCCCCTTTTAACTGGATCAGAATTTCCGGGTGGGGGGAGTTTGAAAAATGTCCAGCCCCCTCAGTTTAGCGCTTCTCAAAAAAAACATTCTGTGGAAGCTGGAGGCCCAAGAATTTCTGCTTGAGAAAAAAGGATTCTGTATAGAAACAGTGCTGGGGGTCACGCCTGTTCCCACGGCAGCACCACGGCCTCTCATACCTTCTCAGAGTGCAGATGTGTTTCAGAACTTCTGTTTTCTTCAGCGTTCTTAACTCTCTTAGACTTCGGAAACTTCGTTTTTTTAATGCGACGCCTACGGATGAGGCACAGAATCGGTGTTTTGGGAAAACCACTCTGGGAAATGCTGCCGGGAAGGGCCGGGTGTAACTAGGGTCGTGGGGACGCAGTCGAGGACACTGCTCGGAAGGGCTCTGAGGACCGGGTTGGCCGTGCTTGCTAGTGATGTCTGCTCAGGGTGGCCGGCGACGAGGCCCTGTGCCGGCACCCCGATTTGAGACGCAGTTATTCTTATTTTCTTTCCCCCTGAGCAGCCTGTAGGGTTGAGGAACTGGTTTGGACCTTCGTGCAGGGAGGGTCTGGATCTGACGCCGGTGACTTCCGGGCTTTGACTCCGTGTGGTTTGCCCAGGTTCACAGGGTCTTCCCCAATGGGCTGGCCTCCCAGGAGGGAACTATTCAGAAGGGCAATGAGGTTCTCTCCATCAACGGCAAGTCCCTCAAAGGGGCCACGCACAACGACGCCTTGGTCATCCTCCGCCAAGCGCGGGACCCCAAGCAAGCTGTGATCGTCACGCGGAAGCCGGCCCTGGAGGCCACGCCGGACCTGAACTCGTCCACGGATTCTACGGCCTCGGCTTCTGTGGCCAGCGATGTTTCCGTGGATTCCGGTAAGCACCCCCCCACCCTGGGCTGGGGGGAGGAAGCCCTGTGGCCACATGGGGCCCGTCCTGCTGTGGGCTGCCATGTGGGCAGCGTGACGCCCAGGCGTCCGTGGCTTGGTGGAGAGGGCTTCCCTAACCCGGTCCCCGTGCTCCCCCTGCAGCAGAGGCCACGGTGCACACGGTGACGCTGGAGAAGACCTCGGCGGGGCTGGGCTTCAGCCTGGAAGGCGGCAAGGGCTCCCTGCTCGGCGACAAGCCTCTCACCATTAACAGGATTTTCAAAGGTGAGCTTGTGTCCAGCTCTCCGGCTTCCCTCCAGCCGCCAGTGGAGGGCCAGGGCCCCGAAGGCTTCTAAGCACCTTCTGGGCCATGTCAGTTCCTACAAGTCCATGCCTAGGAGGTGGGCAGGCCACTTAGGGACTCGAGTCCGCCGTTCCTGCCTTCTCTGCGTGGCTCGGACGGGACGTGCCCTCGCTACTTCTGTTTCCCTGGGTCCTCGTCTCCCTGGGCCTGGTTCCCTGGGCGGGGCGGGGACGAGGGTGAGGCCCGTGCAGACTGCCCTGGACACGACACTGACGGGGTCCCGAAACCCGCAGTAATTGGTGTGATGATTTTTTTAAAATTCTTTAAAAATTTTATTTATTTTTGAGAGAGACAGAGCGCGATCAGGGGAGGGGCGGTGAGAGAGGGAGACACAGAATTGGAAGCAGCTCCAGGCTCTGAGCTGTCAGCACAGAGCCCAACACAGGGCTCGAACCCACGAACCGTGAGGTCATGACTTGAGCCGAAGTCGGACGCCTAACCGACTGAGCCCCCCAGGTGCCCTCAACGTGATGTTTTTAAAAATTAAAATGAATTTCAAAAAATCCATAATGAACAAAGTATCAAAGTTTAAAATGAGGACCCGTCTGACTTCCTACTTGCACACACTCGGCCTCCCTGGGCTCCCCTAATCCTGGACCTGTCGGCTCCTGCCTTCATTAAACATTTTGGCATTTTGTTCATCACGCGTGGAGCCCGTGGGGGTCGCTCGGGTTTTCCTGTGAAAGCGTGAATGGCCTGCAGCCACCACAGAAAACCACCGAGTCTTGTGCTCCTCCGTGGGGTGCCCGAGCCACAGCGCAGCCGGGTGTGTGCGCCCCGGGCCTGAGGCCAGAGACCCGGCTTCTAGTCCCAGCTCTGCCTCCCTCCTGCTGAGGCCCCCCAGGCCCCAGGCTCCTCGGCCACACACGGGCGTGGGGTGTGTCTGGGCCTGTCAGACGGGCCATGGCCATGGCCGCTGAGCCCCGGGGTGCACCGAGGGTCACGCCCCCCCCACCCCCCCCAAAGAATCTCTATTTACTCTAACTCTGGGAACGACGTTTTTAACTTTTGGAGGTCGACTTGGGCTGAGTGTGCAACTCAGTCAGGAGACCTGGATCCAGTGTTAGCTGTGCCTCTGAGGACGGGCCCCTCCCTGCCCGTGTCCCGTCTGCGCCCACGGGGCCGGGCCTGCCGGCTGCAGGGAGATGCGGCGCCGGGGCCAGAAGGCCTGGGCTCGAACCCAGGCCCCGCTCGCTCCCCAGCGGCTCTGAGGCCTGGCGGGGTCCTCCTCGCGTGTGCAGCGGGGCTGCTGCCGCGCTCACAGGGCGTTCACGCAGTTCCTGGTGTGCCCGACGGCCCGACGCCCTCAGCAGTTTCTCACCACTGCCATTACTGTTCCCTTCTGTCCAGTGTTTCTGAACCCAGTGTAGCGAACAGACGGTAAATCTTTCAGCACGAACAACACAGTAACGCTGCTTCCGTGCACGGCTTTGAGGGTGGGGGCCGCACACGATTACGTCCACTTCCCAGGGGCCCAGGGGGCCTCTCCAGGCCGTTCGGGGACAGCGTGCTGGGAGGTTCGCCTGCCCCTCCCCACGCCGCCCGATGCCAGGCGAGCTCGTCAGAAGGGAGAGACCACCCGTGAGCGGAGGCGGCGGGCTGGTGCCCCTGAGGCCTCCACAACCCACGGACGTCTCCTCAGCGGGGCTCTGGGCTCGGAGCTGCCCAGGACCACCCTCCTCTGGGGACGGCAGGGGCCGCACCTTTCCCAAGGGCCACAGAGCTGGGGCCTGGCTTGTCAACCTCAAGGTCACCATCTGAGGGGATGCCCCATTGCAGAAAGAGCAGCAGACCCCTGAGGGAGGGTCCCCTGCTCCCTTCCGAGCCGTCCCGGCTCCCCCAACATCGCGGGTAGGAGGTAACCCTCCTCGTTTCCCCCGTCACCCGAGCCACCGTCTTCCTCTTCTTCCTCCCCCAGGGGCAGCCTCGGAGCAGAGCGAGACGGTCCAGCCGGGAGATGAAATCTTACAGTTGGCCGGCACCGCTGCGCAGGGCCTCACGCGGTTTGAGGCCTGGAACATTATCAAGACGTTGCCTGACGGCCCCGTCACCATCGTCATCAGGAGGAGAGGCCTCCAGTCCTCGGGGACCTCGGCGGCTGGGGACCCCTAGGCAGAGCCGCGGGGAGCACAGAGCGGTAGTGCGCAGCTCCCCACAGCCGCGAATTCTCAGGGTCACTGCTCGCCCCCGCCTGCAGGGGGAGGCAGAGTGGGGCTTCCAGGCGGCTGCTGCCCGGGGTCCAGACCTCCTGGTACGGCAGCCAGCCGAGAGGAGGGGCGCGGTCACCCCAGCGAGGCCGGGGCCACCTTCAGGCTGTGGACAGAGAGCGTGATGATCATTTCGTGGTGCTGTAAATAAAACGGACACGTTACAGTTCGATACGAAGTCCGCGTCCTGCTGTGCAGATTTCCCGCGTCCCAGAACCGCGGAGCCGCCCAGCCCCGAACAGCATTTGTGCTTCTTGTGGGCCTAGCACGAGGGTGGAGAGGACAGGCCACTCTGCCCTCCTGGGCATGAGCCAGGGCAACTCAAGGGCCCGGGGCCGCAGCCCCCGAGGGTCACTGTCCCACGGGTCTGGCGGTTGGTGCGGCTGGTGGCTGGGAACCGGGTGGGGGCCGTGAGCCCGAACCCCCACAGGTGGCCTCGCCGGGTGGCCCGGGCTTCCTCACAACATGGCGGCCGGGAGCAAGGGCCAGCGTCCCGGAGAGCGAGGCTCAGGCAGCAGTCGTGTCTTTTCTATGACCTTGCCTCGGAGCCCCAGGGGCAGGTTCCGCTGTGCCTGCCGCGTGGGACCCGGCCCAGGCGCCAGGGGAGGGGGATGCTTCTGGGCTACTTTGGGGAAACACAATCTACTGCACAAAGCATTTGCAGAACTGGTTTGGCTTGGGTTGGAGACTCGACCCTAGCGAGGGTGGTGTCTGGTTGGGGGCCAGGGGAGCAGAGGGCGTGAAACTCCCGGCACGGCGGGTGTTCCCCACGTACGGCAGGTGTGCCCCGGCACAGGCCGCCTTGCTACCACTTACCCACCATGCGCCAAGCACGGGGCTGGCGTTCAATGGACAGTCTCCCTAACGGCAGTAGTGTCTGCAGAGTGTGGTTTGGTGCCATGGCTTTGATGGGGACACCAGGTGACTTGGCCACGCTGGTAAATGACGAGGTAAGCAGCCAGGGGGTGTTTGGTTTGGGCCCCCGTAAGGCCTGACTGCCGAGCTCAGGACACAGAAACGTGTGAGCAGCTGCCAGCGCTCTCAGGCTGCCCGCGGGGGCGTTCCAGCCCTGCCCCAGCCCCGTGTCCGTCGCGAAGACCCCACAACAGGAAAACGAGTTATTGCCGGGCCAGGAGCGCTGGGACCCTGCCGGCGGGATCTGGTGGCTTCTGCGGCGTGCACAGGAAGTGAAGACCGTTTCCTGGCACTGAGCTCCTGGAAAAGCCACCGGGGTCTCACCTTCTCGCAAGTGCCTTTAGCGCCCTCACGGCCGCGGGGGCCTGCTCACCGTCCCCTGCGCCCCGAGAGGCCGTGGGCTTAGCGTGGCCCTGTCCTGCCTGCTGCCTCGTGCACCCCCTTCTGAATTCTGGGAAGCCCCGGATGCAGGCACGAGCTCCGAGACACCACGTGGGCCAGCTCCCTGGGCTTCTTAGAGACCCTGAAGCCCCAGCCCTGGAAGGTGTGACTCAGTCCTGCACCCGCCGCGAGGGGCCTCACTGCGTGCCCGCCCGGGGCTGGGGACGAGGCTGAGGGACCTGGAGGCACACCCCTGCCCCCACCATCTCGCACGGTGGCAATGTCTGTCATCGGGCAGCTGTCGGGCAAGCGGCCACGTCGGGGGAGGAGGAGGTGGCCCTCCCTCAGGGCTGGGAGGAGGGGACAGGCGGGAGCATCCTGCCGGCCGCGGGCCAGGGTCAGGGAGAAAGCCTCCTGCGAGGCCGGACAAGCCAAATGAGCGAGAGGGACGGGCTGGTGTCGGGGCTGGGGCGCGACCTGGGTGTCAGAGGTTGCCCGCTCGCCCAGCTCATCAACAACCGGGCTGCTCAGGACGCCACCGCCGGTCAGCTGTCCAGCGTCCAGGCGGAGGGCATCTTCAGCCCGGGAAGCAGCAAGGTCCCAAAACAAAAGCCCCTCCATTTGCCCCTCACGGTGCTGGGATTCCCCCTCCCCGGGAGGTCTGGCCGCCCCCGCAGCCTTCGCCAGGGCTGAGGCTAGGACCAGAACAGCCTCTGCAAACGGTCTCCAGCCACCCTCGGGGGCCCCAGGGTCGTGGCCTCACGTCAACGCCGCACGGAAGTGAGCCTTCCGAGGGCCTCTCCCAGGCAGCCCCGGCTCTTCGTTTGGTGCAGGATTTACCCAGCCCTGCACTATTCCGTCCGCACAGACCCCCGAGCGCCGGGCTGGGGCTGGCATTCATGTCGCTGCGCTGTCCCAGAGACGGGAAGTCGGCGCACAGGGATGCGAGGGGTCTGCGCAGCCGGCACCGGGCCAGATGCGTGCTTTCGGACTCCTAGTCCAGTGCTCGGTTTACCCCGAGGCCAGCACTTACTTCCAAGGGGCCCTGGGGAGCACGGCTCTCCACCTCGCTGCGTGGGGCGGCCTGGGGGGCCAGGACACTGCCTTCCGGGGTCCCTGAGCTGGTGCGCCCACAACTGGCTGCATTTGGGGAATCAACTCAGGAGGCGCGGGCACAGAACGGTACATGGCATCTAAATAAATTCAAGAGCTGATGACGACTTCCTGGGAAGTTAGCAGGGGTGATCCTGCCGGCGTGACTGTGGAATCCGACGCCGCGTCACCGCCCGCAGAGAAGGGGGTGCTCTCACCCCTGCATGCCGAGCCTTCCCGTTTTAAAGCCTGCTCAGGCTTCAGCACATTCAGGAGACGGGCGGGCCGGGCCGACGTGCGGAAGGGAGACCCCATGCACAGCACTCTGGAAATTTCCCGCAGACACTTCCAGCTGCAGCAGCAGGGCTCTGGTCAGACAGGGGTCTTCCTCACCAGTGAGGTGGGGGGGCCGCCGGGGAGGGGTGCCGGAGAATTCCACAGGGCTGTGTGGTCCTGACCAGAGAGAGGGAGGGGGTCTCGGGGGGCTGCTGAGGCTCCTCCCAGGTGTCAAGGCCGGGCTCCCGGGTTCTGAGGACCCACGGCGGTGGGCGAGGCCCGTGCAGGCGCGGCTGGGGGGCACCTGCTCTCCCGGCCTTCGTGCTGACCCCAGCGCGGCCCGACCGGGCCTCTAGCGCAGAGGGTAAGAGAAGGCAATCGCCAAGGGAGAGAAGGCCTCCCCAGGGTTCCTCGGAGGCAGGAGCGGCTGCTCCATCCAGAATCCCATTCGGAATCCTTCTGGAGAGTTCCTGCCCCAAGGCTGCAGAGCTGGCTTGGGACGGAGGCGAACTTCCTGGGGACACGGGAGTCAACTCAGGGGAAAGAGAGAAAACAACCCATTCAAATGGAAAATACAACAAAAGCAATATCGAATGTATTTTTCCTTAATACTTAGCTCATTGGTGAAAACAGTATGTTCCAAGCTGCTTTTTAGGGGCTTCTTTTTAAAGGGGAGAATCTGGCGCAGGGTCACCAGGAGGGCACCGTGGGGCCCGCGGCACAGGTCGGACAGGGCCCTGGATGCTGAGAGGCAGCACGGCCTGCTTTCCAGTGTCGACGGGGGTTCCTTTTGACCAACAGGGACGGAGGTCCCTGACTGTGACTGGCATGAAGTTTGGACCGCAGCCTGGTGGCCGGCTGGAGGAGGTGTGCACAGCCAGGGGCACCGGGGCGGGTCCCCAAGCGGGCCCCGAGTGGGAGGAGGAGGAGCCGGCGGCGGGGGCCGCTCCGGCCGGCGGGCCTCTGGGGAGCTGAGCCGTCCCCGGGCGGGTTCCGAAGGGGGAACCCGGGCCGCCGAGTTCTGCGGGGAGTGACGCGAGCTCGGGGCCGGCGGGCGGGCACGTCAGTTGTACAATGTCTTCACCGCCTTCTCCAGGTTGGCGTAGAAGCCGGCCATGCTGCGGGGGAAGAAGGAGTCCACCACGCTCCGCGGCAGGTACCCACTCAGGTCGGTCTGGAAGAACGTGACCAGGCTGGTCTTGCTGGGCTCCCTGGGGAGACCAGAGCTGAGTCACGCCCGGTGCCCGCGGCAGGGCGTCGGGGCCGCTCGCCGGGGCCGGGACACGGACACCGGTCGTCAGGAAGCCCCCACAGCACCGCACCGGCCCATCGCGTCCCCTCAGACATCACGGAGGCCGAGGGCCAGGACGAGGAGGCCCTGTAAGACCCCGGCCGCCCCGCAGTCGGGCCGGGGGCCAGGACCCCCTCCGTCTCAAAGCGTCACGTCCTGCGGCCTCCGCCCGCGGCTCGCCGACCCCAGCCCCCTGAGCCTGGACGGCACCCCCTCCTCTGGCTGCTCCTCCCCCCGGGCTCACCTGAGCCCTACGAGCCCCGCAGGAGCTCTGCCTGGAAACACGAGCAGGTACAGGACACAAGTCCGGGGGAGCACTGGGCGCGAGGGGGAGTCAGCTGCCAGGCCGGGGGGAAGAGGAGATGCACACGGAGGCCGCGGTGAGTGCGTACGACCGCGCAGCCTTACGTGTTCCACCCGAGCCTTCCACGGTGCTGGGAAGGGCAGCTGGCGGGGGGTACGGGCGGTGCGGGGCCCGGGGCGCCAGTAGAGCCCCGGGGCAGCCAGGCCGCGGGGACTGCGTGGTGGAGGCACGCTGCTCCGTCCTGGAGTCTGTCCCCGACGGAACGGTTACTCTGCGTCGCAATCGCAGTGCAATGTCTTTCACGATCAGGTGACCTTCAGTTATTATGTACACAGAAAGTTCTAGTAAAAAGCTGCCCCGGGCAGGTCCGGGGGCTGGCTCACGCACGCTCTCAGGAGTGCCCGTCAGCCCCTTGCACCGCCAGCCTCCTCCGTGTTGAGGGGACCCAGCCCTGGGGGGGCATGGGCCGCTCAGCCGCTCTGGGCCGCCCGGCTCTGCGCTGCCAGCCTCTGCAACCTCTCACCCGACGTAGGTCCCTGGATCTCCCTGAGCCTCCGTTTTCCCATCTGCTAAACGGGACCACGACATCTGCCCAGCCTGTCTCACGGGGCCGGAGGGAGGAGTCCACGCGTTCAACAGCAAGAGCAGCGCCTCCCGCGGCCCTCTCCCCCGCCTGCCACTGGGGACACGGCATCGGGGACGCGTGACGTCACAGCCTACAGAGCTGTAGGCAGTTTTGTGGTCGCGACTTGTGACTAACGTGCTCGCTGAACAAAGGTCCACAGTGGAGCTGCCCGGGGGTCTGGGCATGTGACGGCGCGCGGGAGGCCATCCTTACCCGGGCACAGGCTCGCAGAAGCAGCCGCAGGGGTGGTTAAGGCCCCTCACGTACCCCGGCTGCGGGGGGCATGACGGGTGCTCCACGTTGACGGCTGGAAGACAGAGCACGAGGGTCAGGGAGCGACAGCCTCGGGCAGGGCACCGCCGCCTCGTGCCCGCACACCCGCATCGGGGGCCCGGGGGCCGGCACGGGTGCCTGTGGCCTGTCCCCGAGAGCCCCTGTCCGCGTCCCTTACACTCACACACATGTGCTCACACACGATGCCCACGTACGAGCCCACACACCCACACGTGCCATGCTCACACACACACGTGCATATACACTATGCCCACGTACGAGCCCACACACTCACACGTTCACACCCACACGTGCCTGCTCACACACACACACACACATGCATATACGTTATGCACAGGTACGAGCCCACACACACACGCTCACACCCACATGTGCCTGCTCACACACACACACATGCCCATGCAGTGCAAGCCCACCACCCACATGCTCACACACGTGCATATACACTATGCCCACGTACCCGAGCCCACACGCTCACACGTTCACACCCACACGTGCCTGCTCACACACACACACACACGCATATACGTTATGCACAGGTACGAGCCCACACACCCACATGCTCACACCCACACGTGCATATACACTATGCCCACGTATGAGCTCACACACTCACGCGTTCACATTCACACGTGCCTGCTCACGTGCATATACACTATGCACACGTAGGAGCCCACACACTCACACGTTCACACCCACACGTGCGTACACACACACCCACAGCCTTCCCAAGCCCGCCAGCATCTTAGAGAAAAGAACGTTTCACGGCGTCAGGCTCGGCGGCAGGAGGAGAGGCGCCCCCCTCCCCCAAGTGCGCCCACGCGGGGGCCTCGGAGGAAGGGCCGTGGCTGCCGCTTCCCGGGTGAAACACGCAGGGCAGGCCCTCTGCCCCCGCTGGGAAGGAGGCGACGGTGTCACTGCCCCGCGGGGAGGTGCTCCCAGGCCGTGACCCGCTGCGCACGGAGGCTCCGTGAAGTCACACGAAGCGGTACAGACTCGCAGAAACTAGGGGAGCTGGGTGAATCGGTGACTTAGACGTAAGCTACTGGGGCACCTGGGGGCTCAGTCGCTAAGCGTCCGACCTCAGCTCAGGTCATGATCTCGCAGTTGGTGGGCGCGACACCAGCTGTGCTGGCAGCTCGGAGCCTGGAGCGGCTTCAGATTCAGATTTGGTGTCTCCCTCTCTCTCTGAACCCCCCGCCCCCCGCCGCTTGTGCTCTGCCTCTCTCTTGAATAAACATTTATTAAAGAAAAAATTTATAGGGGCGCCTGGGTGGCTTAGTTGGTTGAGCGTCCGACTTTCGCTTAGGTCATGATCTCGCGGTTCGTGGGTTCAAGCCCCGCGTCGGACTCTGTGCTGACTGCCAGCTCAGAGCCTGGAGCCTGTTTCAGTCTGTGACTCCCTCTCTCTCTGACCCTCCCCTGCTCACGCTGTCTCTCTCTCTCTATCTCCTAGAAATAAATAAAAAAACATTTAAAAAAAAAAGAAAAAAATATATAAATTAACTTGCACGCAGACCCCCCACCTGGCCCTCCATGGCTCACGACCCCGCCCAGCCCGATGAGGCGAGGTCCACGCACAAGGGACACAGGTGCGAGTCCCTGGTGGCAGCCGGGCCGGCACTCACCGTTGGAAGTGACAGTCCCATCCTCATACTTCCTGACCAGCACCAAGTCCACGAAGTCTCTGGGGGAGATGAGCTTCATGGCGGCGGATGGGGTGGTGGTTCTGCTGACGCACAGCGTCTGTCAAAGCAAAGGGGAGTCGGGCTGCCGGCCGGAGGGCTCCCTGCTCCCACCCACGCCCAGGGTCTGGGAAACGGGAGGGACAGCACTCCCCGTGGACTGCAGGCTCTAGATCAGGGCCACTCCGAGCTATGTCTCAGTGTCCCAACAGTGGCCGCTGACTGTGCGTCCCGGGGGAGCCTGGCTGGACAAAGCTCTCAGGCCCCCCCACCCCGCCCCAACCTAGCTCTGAGAACTGGGTGCCATTAACCCGTTGGACAGGTGAGGAGACGGAGGAATTCACCACACAGCTCAGGTGCTGAGACGTGAGCAGCCGGGAATGGGCGAGGTGAGAGGCGCTGTCTGCAGGCCAAGCCTGCACCTGCCTTACCCTGAGACACTGTGTCCCCGCGGCTCTCCGGCTCCCCAGGTCCAGCCACGGAGCCTCTCCCAATCCCCGCAGCCCAGCGGCCCCCTCTCCCGCTCCCTAAGCCAAGGGCACCCTAACCCACCCAGGCGCTAGCCCACCTGTCCCCTCCTGGGGCGGCCCGCCCTCTCAGGCTCCCAAAGGAGAAGAACAGGTCAGACGTGGCTGGGGCGGGGCCGTCTGGGGGCCGGGGACAGAGTGTTTTGTCAGCCGTCTCCGCCCCCGGGGTCTGGGTCCTCGGGTTTGAGTGGGGGCCGGGACTCCTTTTCCAGATGACCAGCCTCTCTGGGCTCTTCCTGAAACCACCTGCCTGAGAGCCGCTCACCTTCACGCAAGCTCTCCCGACCCACCGGGGCGCGGCACCCCCTCCTGGATGGAATCCTATTACCTGCCTTCCCGCGCCCAAGTCCCCAGGGCGCCCAAGGGACATGCACGTCAGGATGCTGATTCCCACAGTCAGGCAAGGGACTGGCACCCGGAGTCCGAGTTTCCTGTTCTCCACTCTCCTGAGCATCTACTTTTTTTTTTTAAAATGCATATTCTTTTTAAAGGCCAAAGTTTGCTGTTAGAAACAAGGCCGTCTGGCCTTCTCTGAGGTCTCCTATCTGTAGTAGGAAAGGCAGAAGCGATTGTTTTTAGTAACTAGGCGGCTTCTCCTCTCGATCCCTGCTACAGAAAGCATCGCTCCTGAAGGAGGGTGTGGGGAGGCGGAGATGAAGCGCACCGGTAAGACACACGCAGGTGCGAGCGTGTGATCACTGCCACAAGCCGCGTCTCATCCATCCGCCTGTCCATCCATCATCTATCTATCAACCCAGAGCTCGAGTACTGGAGATTGGTCGCACTCGCGCTCACACACTCGGCTCCACAGGGGATGCTCCTTCCCTCCATTACTGCTGCTCCACGGACGGGTAGGAGGTACGGCCGGCGGCCACTTCTCCCCTGAGCTCACCAGCAGCTGTGCAGCTACCGTCCGCTAAAGGCGCTTTCTTCCCTCTTCTTTTTTAAAAATATTTTATTGTTAAGTCATCTCTACACCCAGCGTGGGACTTGAACCTACAACCTCACGGTCAAAACTTGCACGCTGCATCGAGCGAGCCAGCGAGGCGCCCCTTCTAACCTTCTAAGGGAAAGGTCTATCTTTTCATGGACGTGTGAATTAATTCAAGAAGAAGAGATGTAAAATATTTTACTTTTTATGGTTAATTGTCCTTCATCAACATTTGTACTATAATCATATTATTTTAATAAATTATAATCCTATCTCAATTCAGATTCATTAGACACATTAAAAATTATTTATTTATTCATTTTTTTTTTTAACAGAGCCTGACGCAGGGTTTGACCTCACAAACCGTGAGATGGTGACCCAAGCCGAAGTTGGATACTTGACCGACTGAGCCACCCAGGCGCCCCTCAATCCAAATTTTTTTTTTAATACGTAGAGCCTTGTGGTCATAGGAGATATAGGACTTTTAAAATTTTAATTTCGGGGCGCTTAGGTGGCTTAGTCGGTTAAGCGTCCGACTTTCGCTCAGGTCATGATCTCGTGGTTCGTGGGTTCGAGCCCCGCGTCGGGCTCTGTGCTGACTGCCAGCTCAGAACCGGGAGCCTGTTTCAGTCTGTGACTCCCTCTCTCTCTGACCCTCCCCTGCTCATGCTGTCTCTTTCTCTATCTCCTAGAAATAATAAAATTAAAAAAAAATTTTTAAATTTCAATTTATAGACATATTTATGATATAGGATAAGGTTTTTGAAGAATAAATATATTGGGATAAAATTCTGTAGCCTACATGCAATAGAAAAATGAGTTGAAGAAAAAAATAAAATTTTGACTAAGGAAAATTTGTTCATGTATGATGAGGAGAATAAAGGCAACAGAAACGTAGATGAAATGACATTTCCTTATAGCCTGCAGCCCACTGACAAATACTCGAGGCGGGCGGGGTAGAACATTCTTCCAGGAACTCCCTGCTGTCTTCCTGTTAATGATTTGCTAGACTGGAAAACAGCCTTAGCCTGGCAATCACAGGATCCTGTGAATCTTTAGCATAGGAAAGTCCTTCTAGAAACTTCCCCTTGTCTTTACTCCCCCCTACTTTCAAGTATATAATTAGTCTTTCCTAAGAACTCCAGTGCAGCTCTTTCTGGCCATGGGGACTGTCTCTGGGCTTTAATAAACCATCGTATTGCACTTAAAACATCTTAAGAATTCTTTCTTGACCATTCGTTTCTGGCCCACATCACATCAATGTATTTTTAAAATAAGGGATGGTGGGCGCCTGGGTGGCTCAGTCAGTTGAGCATCTCACTTTGGCTCAGGTCATGATCTCGCGGCTCATGGGTTCAAGCCCTGTGTCAGGCTCTGTGCTGGCAGCTCGGAGCTCAGAGCCTGGAGCTGCTTCGGATTCTGTATCTCTCTCTCTCTTCCTCCCCCTGTTCATACTCTGTCTCTTAAAAATAAATAAATCTTAAAAAAAATTTTAAAAAAGCATAAGCACCCAAAACCAATGCATCTGTCACTTCCAAGAAGAAAACTCCATTGATGGTCATTCTGTCATGACCGTTATATGGCCATTAATTAATCCATAGTTTCTCAACTTGAAGCACTGTGTATCATTATTTATATGTTGTCTTCACAATTTTTTTTACAATCTCTGGTAGCCCCTATGCGGTTATTCACTTAATATGTTTATCTAAGTGTGCTCACTTTTATAAACTTGGATGAATTTATTTTATTTATGTAGTTAAAATATTTTTTAATAATGCTTATTTATGAGAGAGAGAGAGAGAGAGAGCATGAGCGGGGGAGGGACAGAGAGAGAGTGGGACACAGAACTGAAAGCAGCTCCAGGCTCCGAGCCGTCAGCACAGAGCCCAATGTGGGGCTCGAACCCATAGACTGCAAGATCATGCATGACCTGAGCTGAAGTCGGACGCTTAACCGACTGAGCCCACCAGGTGCCCCTGGATAAATTTATTTAAAAATGAAGCTGTTTAGCTATCTTAAGAGGGGGGAAAGTATCACTTGGCATAGATGCCATTGCAAAATATACACACAAAGGTCCCTTAGACTGTCATTCTCATTAAGGTGCAGGCTGACTGGCTGCTTTGTTACTAAGGAGACCAGCGAGTGTCAAATGGGTGTCACAGGCACATTAGCACCTGAGACTCTTCCCCTCTAACTATCAGAGAGTAAAAGAGAATTGCCATGTGATGACGTCACCATGTGGGATTCAATTTCAGCTTTGTCCTGATGTCTTTTGTACCGAGTGTGCGCCCCACCCTTCAGCAGACAGGGACATCCACTGCGTGACAACGGACTGAACTGGAAGTTCCGGTCGAGGCTAAGAGCACCCGGGTCATCCTGAACGACCAGCCCACAGAAGTATGACTTGAAGATTCACAAAGCCGCCTCTGTCCACACCCAGGAGGGCGTCGTGTCTGCAGATGTCAAAATCAAACAGCTTGGCCACACCTCCCCAAGGCAACTTGCTTATCAGTTTTGTCTGGACTTTGCTTTTTTCCTTCTTAACTTCTGTAATCAAAATGAGGTGGGTTCTTCATGCTCTAAGTTCCTGATACCTAATGTTCTTAGGACAGAACCATCTAGAATTGTGCTATTATAGTAGCTAACAGCTCCACTGGCTATTGTAACTTACATTGAGAGTAGTTGAAAAAGAAATGAAATTAACAACTCACTTCCTTGACACATTTCAAAGGCCCTGTGGCCACGTGGGGCTAGTGGCTACTGTTGAAGACGGCGTGATTGCAGCATGTTATTGTATTGTGGGCTGCGCTAGCTCACATGACACACATCTTACCAAGGGAAAGACTGGCATCCAGAGCTGCCACCTGGCATAGCCCTGCACTGACAGAGAACCTTGACCCTCTGGCCAGGACTCTGCATTCATTATCAGGGCCGCATCAAAGGGCAGTATTTAAAACCAGAGCTGGTGGGTCAAATCCGGGCACTGACTGAGCGGCATTGGAGCCCAGATTCACACTGCGCTCTTGCATCAGCTGCTGCGTTGTCTAAGCCTCGCTTAGGGCTTCTCCGCCTCACTGGTTACACCGTCTCCCACCTGGACCCGGGCTTGAGTGCTGCGAGCCGTGGGCAGCCCGTGTTTGCTGGGCGCCAGCGGGGCGCAGGGTCCTCCCCTCGCCAAGAGCCATCACGGACCACGTCCAGACGGACGGGGCCGGGCTACGGCCAGGCTAACAGCCCTCGCAAAGACTTACGTCAGTGATGCTTTCGATAATTTCGAAGCTGCTCACATTCTCATCCCACTTGTCTCTCAGGGTCCCAGCAAGTGGCTTGACGCAGCCCCACACCTTCTCTGGGGTCCCATTCACGACGCCTTCTCCCCGGTACCTGGAGCATGAGAACAAACGTGACGCGAGGCATCAACCAAACCTGTTTATCCTGGGACCACGTGTCGGGCAGAGACGCCGCATCTGTCACTGCTCTTTGAGACAGGCTTGCAGATCGGGGGCTGAGGTTTACCAGCCCGCCCCCCACCCCCACCCCGGGCCTGCAGAAATGGATGGCAAGCCTTCACAAGAGACAGTTTGCTGGAAATGACTGAGATAAAAACAAGCAGCTTTTCTGGACGATGCTGGCGAGTCGATTCCAGGGTGCTAGGGGAGACTGGAATTATTTTAGGAAGCAAACCCACAGAGACATCAAGAACGGCGTGGCACTTCTGACGAACGTGGACAAGGCACTTACAGGTTCCCTGGGAACTCCGTAGATGGCCTCCAGGAAACTGAGACTCCGTTCTGTCAAAAGGCACAGAATCATAGGATTTAGAGCAAGAAAGGCTCTGGGCGATCGCCTGGCCCCTTCCCCTGGTCTGGAAGTCTGGAGTCTCGAGAGGTGGGCTTCTCCAAGGCGACCCCGCTCATGTGTGTCAGGGCAGGGGTCCTGGACAAAGCTGAACGTGATGGAGCGAGGGCTCTTAACTGGCGGACTGGAAGAGCTCTGGGGGGTTTTCGAACCTTAGAAAAATAACCATGCGTTTTGCTTCTTCAAGTAATTTCGGTCTCTTGGTTAAAAATCATGAGTTGCACAGGCGAAAAGTATTCCCATGCTACCCTCCCGGGAACGCAAGGGGGCTCATGCTACATTTGGTGTTTCTGGCCCAAATCCTAAGCACCATGTGCTGGCCAGGTGACCTTGGGCAAGTCACCCAATGAAAAGGACAGACACTTCTCTCCCGGGGTCATAGTGCACACAACAGGCCCAGGATTTTTTTTTTTTTAAAGGAAACAACCCTCAAAGGAATCTCCCCCCCAGTCCAGCTCCAGGGTCTTGGAATGCAGCGAGGAGCGGGTGAGGAGGAGCCTAGGGTCTTGGGAGACCCCGGCCACAGGGAAGCAAGGCCCCACGACCGACCCCTTCCTGCCCAGCTGCTCACTCACGCCTTCCCGGCAAATCTTCCATCCTGACTTGTCTCGCCGGTACTGGAGCATCTTCTCCGCCACCGCCTCGCTCACCTGCGCGGCCAGCGCCGGCTCCATCGCGCCGAGGCCCGCGCGCGGCTGCGGGGTCGCGGCCCGGCTGAGCGGCGGCGGCGGCGGCGGCCCGTGCTGGGTCTCGGAGGCCGCGGCTCGCGGGCCCGGGGCGGAGCCTCGGCACGGCCCCGCCCCCTCGCGCCCGGGATTGGCCCAGACCCGCAGGCTGGCCCCGCCCCGGCCGGAGACGGGCAGGGCCCGCGAGCGCCAGGCAGGTCTGGGCGGGTCCGGGTCCCGGCAGCGCGGTGTAGACCCGCCGGGTCCGCCTCCCGCCCGCCCGGCCTGGGAGCCGCCCTGCGCCGATGAGCTCGGGGCGGCCCCGCGGAGGCCTAGGCGGCCCGGGAGGCGTGGACTGGCGTCGGGGCGCTGGGAGGCCTGCAGCCGGGCCGGCGGCCGTGAAGTTCGCCTTGGAAATGACCTTCTGGGAAGGCTGCTGCGGGGTCTCCGGGGCCCGGGGGGCGCGGGGCGGCCACGGGGACGTGCTGGCCTCGTAGCACGGCCGCCGGAGCCCCTGGGGACCCTGCTGCGTTCCGTTCTGGCACTTGGGGTCGGAGGGGCTGAAAGGCCTCAGTGGACGTGTCCGGGAGGCGTGCCTGCGGGGCACCCGGGCAGAGGGGCTCCGGGGGAGAGGTGAGGCCTCCCCGCGTCCAGGTGAGCGAGGGGCACACCCCCTGGTGCGAGTGCAAGGGCCGCCTCTTACGTCAGCGCGAGGTTTGTCTGTGCTTTGGTTCCTGCGCTCATTGTTTAATGTAAAGGTGTGAAAAAACGGTTGTAAACCAAACGACTACTTGAAAACCCTTTTTGAAAGATGTGATGGGTGCCAGGTTGTAAGGAAGCCCTGGATGGGGACTTAGGGACTCCTCAGTTCCCAGCCCGGTTTCATCCAGTGTTGGCTGTGTGACTTTGGGCAAGTCATTTAACCTCTCTGAGCCTCCGTTTGGTCAAGATGAAGTGGAACACGAATAAATGTCTCTGTGTGCCAGTGTGATGGGTAAAGTGACGTAACACGTGGATATTCCTAGGAGCCATCAAAGAAAAGATCAATAAGGCGACCACACTTACAAAAAACAACAACTAAGCACCAGGGAGCTTGGATGGCTCAGTCTCTTGAGCTTGGGACTGGATTTTGGCTCTGGTCATGATCCCAGGGCTTGGGATCTAGCCCTGCATCGGGCTCCGCACGGAGCATGAAGCCTGCTTAAGAATCTCTCTCTTCCTCTGTCCCCCCCACCTCGCAAATAAAATAATTTTTAAAGATAGATGTTTTTAAAAAATTAAACACATCAAAAATACCACAAAAAGTTAGGTAATAGTCTGACGGAAAAATTGGAGTATGTTTAACTAAAAGTAAGTTTTTGTCATGTACAAAGTGCTCTTGCAAATTATTAGGATATTTGCAAACAACCGGACAGACAACACGAATGCATCAGATGTGAGCAGGTGCTCTGTGGAACAATTAACGGACCATGAAAATGCGTAGGACCCTCATAGTTAAGGACTCGGTCAGTAAAGCAAGGGTGCGCTTTCACACCTATCAGACGGGCAGGTAAAGAGGTTTGTTAGTGGGGCGCCTGGCTGGCGTAGTCGGTTAAGCATCCAACTTTCGCTTAGGTCACGATCTCGCGGTTCGTGGGTTCGAGCCCCGTGTCGGGCTCTGTGCTGACTGCCAGCTCAGAGCCTGGAGCCTGTTTTGGATTCTGTGTCTCCCTCTCTCTCTGACCCTCCCTGCTCACGCTCTCTCTCTCTCTCCTAGAAATAAATAAAACATTAAAAAAATTAAAAAAAAAAAAGAGGTCTGTTAGTTCCTGGGTTGGAGGGTGAAAGGAGAAACCATTTTTTTCTTTTTATTACACTGGGGGCAGGAGTCTAAATTTATGTAACCTTCTGGGAGGAAAACAACCTATCAAAACGTTAGTTTACTTGTGTTTTGACCCAGTAACTCGTGCACAAAGCAGAAGATTGATCATACAACTGGACACAAGTCTGTTTGTCACAAATCTGTTTGTCGATAGAGTAAATAAATAAAAAGTATAAAAGAGTAAATACAAGGTATTCATTTAGTGGACTGTTATGCAGCTATGTTAAAACAGGGAGGCACAGGGGGCGGGAAGCGGGGCCCGAGCAGGAGATCCTCTCTGGAGCACAGGGCAGCTGTCTGGAAATAGTTGATAGGAAGTTCTAACTGAGAGCAATTTATTCTCTACAAAGGGAATCAATGGTATTGAAAACTCATTTCAAACATTGGCTTAATATTATTTAAATTCTCAACTCTCCCCTATAAAAAGTTTTATACGTGTACTGACAGGGAAGGTATATAATAAATACCTAAGAAGAAGAGTATTGTGGGTAGGAGAGTCAGTGCTCAGCTCAGATTGCCTGGATTCGGATCCCGGCATCGCCACTTAACTAGCTGTGACCCCGGCACGTGCCTGGCCCCTGCAGACCTTAGCATCCTCATTTGGAAAATGAGAAAAATAATAACACTAACTCCTAGGGTTGACGCATGGGCCAAAGGTTTGAACAGATGGATAACAATTGGAATGGTGCCTGGCATACAATGAAGGTTCGTACGGAATACATCGTATATATCTTGAGTGAGAAAGAGAAAGAACTGGAGATGTGTGTGTATATTTATACATCCATGTGTTTATTTTTAATATATATATTTTTAATTTCTGAGAGAGAGAGAGAGAGAGAGAGAGAGACAACGGGAGCAGGGGAGGGTCAGAGAGAGACACACACACAGAATCTGAAGCAGCTCCAGGCTCCGAGCTGTCAGCACAGAGCCCGATGTGGGGCTCGAACCCATGAACTGTGAGATCATGACCTGAGCCGAAGTCGTAGGCTTAACTGACTGAGTCCCCCAGGTTCCCCAAAGTGACTTTCATTAGACATTAAACACTTAGGAGATTTTTATTCTTACCTAAATGTAGCACAGGATGGAAAAAAATTTTTAGCACTGTAAAAGCTTTCAATGTTTGCTCCCAGAAAACGGGAAGCCCCGGGTAGATGGAATATTTGAGGAACAAAGTATTGATCCCCAAGGCCTGTGACACTCTGGCAGCCGGAGACTGGCAGGGGCAGGCAGCCTGGGGCAGACCTCTGGGTCCGTGCTGCCCGGGGAGGCCGTGGAGGCTGGGCTCGCAGGGAGGGAGGCCCACCCACGAGACCAGCTCCTCAGTGGGACCGGTGGCTGCCGTTCAGAGCCGATGACCAGAGCCCCGTCCACGAGGTCCTCGGGCCTCTGAGTGACCCAGCTGCCAGGGCCGTCCGTGCTGGGGACCTGGCTGAACTGTAAATCGGTGTAGATGGTGCAGGGAGCCCAGCGGCCTCCACCCCAAACCAGCTCCAGACCACGGTGTGGGGGTGTCGGGTGGGGGTGGGCCCACAGTGCACACGCTCCATCCCTCACAGCCCCTGGGTGGGGTATTTGCTTTCTTCCTGGACAGCGACGAGGAACTGTGCGTGTATTTATGACGCTCAGTCGGGCAGGTGCTGTCCACGCAGGCGAGTCTACACCTGGAAGCGCGGGCGTGTTTGTCCTTAGCCACAGCCCGTTGCTCTCCGCGTGTGCTACCCGCCAGCCACGGTCCGGAGCACCTGCTCTGTGTTGCGCCTTTGAACCCTCACAGCGTCACGAGATGCAGACGACCAGCCCGTTGTACAGGCTGAGAACCAGAGAATCACCTCAGGTGTCCATGGCCCCGAAGCCAGTAAGGGGCAGAGCTGTGGCGCAGGCCCAGTTTCTGTTTACTTAACGTGCTTTACTGCCTCCTGCTTCCTGTGAGGGTAACACTCTTTGCAATAGCCAAAGAGTGAACTCAAAACCACAGCAATGTAAAGAGGACGGAAACACACACACACCAACACACACACAGATAGCTGGAGAACAGGAATGGCACCTCAGATTACACACGTTAGTCTTTTTTTTTTAATTTATTTCTAGGGGAGAGAGAGAGAGAGAGAGACAGCGTGAGCAGGGGAGGGTCAGAGAGAGAGGGAGTCTCAGACTGAAACAGGCTCCAGGCTCCGAGCTGGCAGTCAGCACGGAGCCCGACGCGGGGCTCGAACCCACGAACCGCGAGACCATGACCCAAGCGAAAGTCGGACGCTTAACCGACTAAGCCACACAGGCGCCCCACACATGTTAGTCTTTTAAAGGTGCACAGAACCGTTTCCTAGATATTCTGGCCTTCGTGAATTCCGAAACACGAGCAGTGACCGAGGGAGGTATCATTAAGGGACGACGACATTTACCAGACTATTCCTATCAAGAGGGATTTGCTCTCCATATTTAATGGAAACAGTTGTTATGATTTCTGAGACCTGAGGGGAGTCTGTTACATAGGCATGTTTGGGAGAGATTTTTAGTAATAGTGTGGACCATGTCCTCAGTGACAGTTTGACAGAAGGGCGGGTGTGAATCACCCCCACGGCCCGCAAGGACCATCACCAAAAGCCAAAGCAGTGTGTGAAGAGTCAGCTACGAGAAGGTGTTTTGATAGCGCAGCCTGGAACTTTCTGCTGCCTGCAGCTTAGGCAAGGGCCGCAGCTGGTGGCCTCTGCCAACAGAAAACCAAGCAAACGTGGACAGGCCATCTGCGAGCAGATGAGAAAATGAGAGTGGCCAGTCGACACCGGGCTAGAGGCTAACAACCAGGGAAATGCAGATTAATTAAAATAACTTGGAATTTGGGGTGCCCGATTGGCTGAGTCAGTTCAGCATCCGTCTCCGGCTCAGGTCATGATCTCATGGTTTGTGAGTTCAAGTCCCAATCGGGCTCTGAGCCGACAGCTCGGAGCCTGGAGCCTGCTTTGGATTCTGTCTCCCTCTCTCTCTGCCCCTCCCCTGCTCACTTGAGCTCTCTCTGTCTCTTTAAAATAAATAAACATTAGGGGCGCCTGCGTGGCTGAGTCGGTTAAGCGTCCGACTTTCGCTTAGGTCATGATCTCGCGGTTCGTGGGTTCGAGCCCCGCGTCGGGGTCTGTGCTGACTGCCAGCTCAGAGCCTGGAACCTGTTTCAGAGTCTGTGTCTCCCTCTCTCTCTGACCCTCCCCTGCTCACGCTGTCTCTCTCTCTCTCTCTCCTAGAAATAAATTAAAAAAAAATTAAAAATTAAAAAAAATAAATAAACATTAAATATTTTTAAATTTAACTTGGATTTTTTTTTCAGCAGGTTGGCAAAAATTACATAGTGTGGTGATGATACCAAGTTCTGGTGAGGCAGTAACTAAAAGGGCCCTCATCATGTGCAGAGGGAACTGGCGTGAAGGGCTGGGCACATGGAGATTCACTGAAGAGCCGCCGGGGAAACTGAACACGCATCTGTCCTGTGCGCCAGGGACCGGCCCCCCCAACCCGCTTCCAGAGGACCCACCTCAGCACATGCGCAGCTGACGTGTGTAAGAGGTGTTGGCTGCAACATGAATTTTAGCTGACGTGGGAATGATGTCAATGTCCATCAAAGGGAAATGGATAGGTATTGAGTTTATTCATATGATGAAACACTATACAGCACTTATAAGTGAACTTGATCTATATATTTTATCGATCGGCCTCAAACCCTTAAAGATGTACAAGGATACATGCAGTATGATAGTATTTGCTTAAGTAACATGTGCTTGCATATGTTTGTGGATGCTTATGCACACATATTTACACGCACACACAACGCATGTAACTATAAACAACTATGGACAGATGCCACATTCTTGACATCGTGAAGGGTGTGGACCTACGTGTGGGAATTACTATGCACTTTTATTATTTCTGTAATAATTCTTTACTGCGAATAACACTGTGATCACTGTGATCGATGGAAATAAAGTAAAATTGTAGCGGTCGTTGACCCAGCGGGAATGGGGGTGCTCACCACACCAGGCTCTGTGTGAATCTGCTTCTTACCCTGAGCGCAGGCGCCCAGGGAGGCTACAGCTGCACTCAGAAAGGTGATCCGGGTAAACAGCCATGGGCGTGTGTTGGCAACATTCTTCTTTCCTAGGAATGTTCGGAGCTCGCCAGCCCCCACCCTCAAGTACAGCCGCTCCCACAGGCGCCTGGAGGCAGGCCCCACCTTTCCAAAGTGTGTCAGCACCTCACGGAGCCCTAAGCCTCAGCCCCAGACCGGCACTCTGGAAAGGAGACCCTCACCCAGCTTGGTGGGCACATGCTCTCATGATGTGGAACTGTTCTTCCTGAGCGACGGCACCCCCTGGGCCTATTGTGGTTTTGATGTACATTGAAAATCTGTGCACACCTTGTCATGAACTTGGGGCGGAGTGTTCATCTGTGTCTACCTGTAGAGTGGTGTTATTTACACGGAACTTTTCTTTACGGTAGAATTGGCAGTGGGTCGTGGACAGGAATCCGATTGCCCTGTCGTTTGTGATTCGTTCATCAGTACAGTTTGTTCGTTAGTGCATCCAGCCGTTGGCATTGAGCCAGTGCTGGAAAGTGTCGGCCCAGGATTCCCGCTTCCTGCCGTACGTCCCCCCGTGCGCTGCTGACACTTTCGAATAGGATGAGATTTCACTGCTACGATCAGGTTCTGTTATATGGTAAAGACGAACTGATTTTGAAGACGTAATGGAGGTCTCTGACCAATTAACTTCGAAGTGATGAAAAGGGAGATTGTTCTGGGTGGGCCTGACCTGATCAGGTGGGCTCTTTGACGAGAGCGTCTAGGACTTCCCTGGAGAAGGAGATTCAGAGCTGCAGGGGTCTCGCTGCTTGGTGATGCGGACGGCCGTGTTGTGCAGAGGCCACGCCGCAGGGATGTGTGTCCGGCCTCTGGGAGCAGAGGGCCGCCCACAGCCTCCAGCAGGTGAATTCTGCCAACAACCATGTGAGCCACCCCGAAGGGACCCCCCAGCCTCGATGAGATGCCTGGCGGACCCCTGACGGAGACCCTGAACAGTGCACCCAGCTGTGTCTGGCTCGACCCCCAGACACTATAGGATGATAACTGTGTGCCACTTCAAGCCACCAAGTGTCACACAGCAATGGAAAATGAGGACAATCCCTATTATGTGTCGGTTCCTGGGGAGGGGGGCAGGGCGCGGAAGTGAACAAACACCTCTTTGTTCCACAGGCTGGTGGAGGAGACAGCGAAGGTGAAAGACACGATCTGGAGTGGCAGGAGGGGCCGTGGAAGCAGGAGTTTGGTGGGCTGCGGCTGGCCGAGGCGGACGGGACCCACGTGGCTGCAGAGCCCCGCGCGGTGCCGTGAATGGGGCACCAGCCCCCTCAGGTGCAGATCGTGGGACGTGGGGACAGACACCTCCCTTCCCCTGGGCGCACCAGCTGGCTGGCCTCCACTGGCATTTTCTGCGTCTGTGAATTCCTCTTCCACCTGCAACCTGGAGGGAGGCTGTCTCCAGTAGCAGGAAATGCGGTCGACAAACACGGAGAGCCGGGAGCTGAAGATACAAGAGTCCTGGAGAGGTTTGACACCCGGGTCCAGCGAGGCCTGAAGCCGGCTTGATTCCCACCCTTCCCAGTTAAAGTCACCACCAAACTCGGGGATTCTGTTACTTCCTCTCCTAGAGTCCTAGTTCATATAGATGTGCACACAGCCCGGGAAGCAGGATAAGCTGCCATTCCTAACCTGATGCTTCACAGGAGCTGAGTAAGCACCGCGAAGCCTCGGTCCTGGGTGCTCATCTGGGAGCACGGAGATCCGTGTGCCAGATCAGACAGGACGGGCGTCAGGGTGCAGACAGTCGCACCCGTGATTGAGGACAACACAGAAATCTCAGAGGCTCTGCAGTCTCGATGAGCCATCTGGCTTTGCCCGTGACCGGTGGGTGCCGTGACCGGGGGTAGGGGACGGAAGCTTTTGAAATGACAGCCTGACGTCCCAGAGGTGCTGGCCACAGACAGACCCGTGGACACAGCCCACTGGCATGCGGCTGATGGAGGAACGGGATGTGTAGCCGGTCTTGGGGCTGTGTGTGAGTCTCCTTCCGGGGCGGGAGGGGCCCTTTGCCGTCAGACGGCCCTGCGCGGTCCTCCGGCTGGGCTCTGGAGGAGCAGGCAAAGCCGCTAGACGTTGGAACAAATCAGGTCATTCAGATCCGCCATCAGCTCCTGCCTGGATGTGGTCTTCCTCCCGCCCAGCTGACGCGCTGGCCTTGGGGACCTGCCCTTGCCGTAGGGGACCGGGAAGTGCCGCTCACGGCTGCTGAGCTGCTGGTCACTGCTGGACGCCGCCGACACTGAATCTGATTCTGTGAGCGACAGCTCAGACTCGGGCTTGCCTCTGAGGTTTGGGGGACGCTGTGGGTACAGGGGGCTCTGGGAGTGTGGTTTCTTGTGCACGGACAGCGGCCTGTCGAGTGGAGCCTCGAGGCCGTCACTCCAGGACCCGTGCGGTCCCCTTCCCTGGTGCTCGGGGCCCGGTGTCTGCCTCCGGGGCCGTTGGCCAACATAGAAGCGAGGAGCCCCTCGGAGGCCCGTCAGGGAGTGCGGGCGGAACGCACCTGCCATCAGCTCTCTCTTCTGGGCCTCCTCCTCTTCCTCACTCAGCTCTGGAGAGCCACCCTGCGGGGGGGCCCTGGGCACAGCTTGTCGCGTGCCCCTGGGACACACCTCCACCGCACCCCCTAGGGCCTCCATCTGGAAATGTCTTTCCAGCCAGAAAGCTGGATGGGAAGTTTTGGGAAGGTCTCGTTCATTAATGACATAGTATCTGGGGGCGCGGGGCCTGTGGCTGTACATCACTGAGGCCGAGGGGCCCCGCACGTCAAGAGGGGGGTTGATCCGCTGAACGTCTCTTCGGAAAAGGGGTTCTGAGCGAGTGTCTTCAATGTGCTTCGTCAGTGTCCCGGGCGAGCGAGGGCTGCTCCTGCACCGGTCACCTGCGCTCACACGCGGGCGCCTGGAAGACAGAGGGGCTGAGCTCCGGTACCCGCGGTGCCCGCCGAGCCTCAGGCCTCCTGAGAACCGCGAGCAAGGGCGGCCGTGCTCTGGGCCTTTTCCCCGACCCATGTTCCAGAGTGTTAGCGGGTCTCTGCGGCCGTGCCCAGGAATTCTAGAACCCTTACCGTAATGTCGTGCTCAGTGCGCCTCCGTGGAGGCGGCAGGGCAAAGGGTTGTGTTGTGCTCCTATATCTCACTATGAGCCCCGATTGGCCCAGGAGCACACAGTGGGACTAATATCGGCAGAGCGCACGTTAGGGACACTCCTCCACACCGTCCCTGCTGCGCGCTGTCCAGACGCTCAGGAGCTCCCCACCCCCCCAAAGGTTCGGAATCCCTCCTTGCCAAGGCCCCATCCATCCACTCTCGTAAACCAAGGTTCCAAATCCTGTTAACTTGGTCATTGTCTTTAAGAAAAAAAGCCCAACCCCAACCCCCACATTTTATCTGAATTGCTCTCACTGTTGCTAAGCTCGACTTGAAATCACATGCTCCGTGAGTCGGGGTCAGCGCGCTTCCGGAGTCCAGCCTCTGCTGCCCTGCATGTAAGCAAGGCTCAGACAACGGACCCAGGTCATGCAGAGCGACCTTGCCCATAACCTGGCCAGCCTAGAACTAAAATATAAAAGATCTTGCCAATACTGTGGCTGGCGTGGAGTTCAAAAATAAAAGAACCAACAATTATTAAGGGCATTTCTCCCCCTGGGTCGGCAGGGGCGTTTGCCTACGGGCTATCTGGCGGAAGGTGTGGGGAAGGAACTTGTCCCGTTTGGCTCACTGTGTCCTTCTATTTCCTCTCAGCACGAGGGCCCCGCGGCCGGCTGGTGGGACTGGGACCCGGGGGCCCCGGCCTCCTGAAGCTGCTGAGGCCCTCAGATCCCTGGGCCGCACCCGCACTTTACGGCCCTGGCCATCCCTGGCAGGCGGCACGGTCAGGTCGGGGAGGCAGGTTTCTGCCCGGCCGGCAGGTAAGCTCACCTGTTCGTGTCCTGCTCGGGCCTGGGTTTGGACGTGCCTGGCGGAGATGGGCAGGGGCTGCCGGGGCCTGGCCGGGGGCTCGGGGACGTGCATCGGGCCGCGGCCTCGGCCCTGGCACACTTGCTGCTGCAAGAGTCCAAACCGACCACGGTGCCGTTGCTCGGGGGTGTGCACACAGGAGCCGAGGACAGCTGGCCGCCGGGGTCGCCGTCCTTCGGAAGCCTCTTGGTGCTTTCGTCCTGGCTTTGGCTTCGGGCTGCAGGAAGAGAGGGGGTACGTGAGAAGGCAGGGGTGACCTGCTCAGGCTCGTTTAGCTGTCAGACGTCATGACTTCCAGCTGCTGGGGGTGCCGACAATTGAATGCTTGCGGATACACCTACCCCGCAGGCAGCAAACACTCCAGTCACTTCTTCACGGGGAGTTTGAAGGGGGTGTGGACCCCCATGAACCCCAAGGCTTTATAGATGCACCATGTGAGGCCCCCCAGAGGCAAAGCGGGGTGCTTTGACCAGCTTTGGGGTTCTGGTTGTTTACCTATGCAATGCACATAATAAAGCTTATACGACAATTATGAGCTTTTGGAAGCAGTTCACAGAGCATTCTGGAAGAAGATGTAGCCTGGAACGGAAAGACGGCCATCGGACGATACTTTTGCCCTCCCAGGAGAGGTCCCGGAGACCCTTGGTTTTGAAGACCACCTGAACTGAACTTAATTATGTCCTGTTGCCAAATAGTACTTAACTGTCACTGGGGTTTGATGGCATGAGCTACAGTCTCTTCCGGCAGCAGATTTTCATGCATAAGGTGCTTTCTGAAAAGGGGTGGGCCAAGTCTAACCCTTGGGCCTCCTGGCTCTTCCTCAGTCCCCCCCCCAACCCCAAATCCCCCTTGAGGGGAACAGATCCCTTCTATCACAGCAGACACAGAGCCGGCCCGCAGAGCCTTTTAGGGCTTTGATCTCGTTCATCTTCCACAGGAGAACATGGACTGTGTCATTTTAGCGCTGTGGGCTGATCTCTCCGTGGTCTCTTCGCGGTCCCTGGACCCCCTGGAGAATTTGGGGAGGGGAGGCATGTCCAGCCGGCATTGCAGGCGCCAGTGGGATGAGGGGTGCCTTCAGGGGTGCACCTGGGCACGGACCTGGGAGGGGGTCTCACAAGGAGAAAATGGCCGCCGAGACACGTACGGAAGTAAATAGGACAAGGACACCGGGTGGACGGGTTTTGTCCAGATTTTTCGGCCGCGTCTTCTCTGCCACCTCAAACTCTCCTGATTTCAGACATGTTTTGATGTTATTCACAGGCCTGGGTATGATGCAAAAATCATGTTTCAACCAATATTTATAGCCCTAGATTTTATTTTACTGTGCCTAGGTCATTGAGAAAACCACAGTTTATCAGGCATTTTTTTTTTTTCTTATTTCTAGGAGAGAGAAAGAGTGAGCAGAGGAGGGTCAGAGAGAGAGGGAGTCACAGACTGAAACAGGCTCCAGGCTCCGAGCTGGCAGTCAGCACAGAGCCCGACGCGGGGCTCGAACCCACGAACCGCGAGATCATGACCTAAGTGAAAGTCGGACGCTTAACCGACTAAGCCACCCAGGCGCCCCTTATCAGGCATTTTTATTGGTGGTGTGCCTTAAACTGTTGCACTTAATTTTTTTAAATGTTTATTTATTTTTGAGAGAGCAAGAGGCAGAGCGTGAGCAAGGGAAGAGCAGAGAGAGAGGGAGACAGAATCCGAAGCAGCTCCAGGCTCCGAGTTGTCAGCACCGAGCCCGATGCAGGGACTCGAACTTATGAGCCGTGAGATCATGACCTGAGCTGAAGTCGGACACTCAGCTGACGGAGCCACCCAGGTGCCCCCAAACTGCTCTATTTTTAAATGTCCCCCCCAACTGAGGCATCAGGCATTTTTGTTTCTACTTACCCTCTACCAGTTGGGCAACCTTTTTCTTGTCTTCAGATCTGGCCTAAAATACAAATGGCATCAGCATGTCTGTGTCGGGCTTAGCAGGAAGAAGTAATGGATACTCTTCTGGAGGGGGGACTTATGTGTGACTGCTCATGACTTGGGCCATGACCCTGCGATTGCTGTCACTTGGGGAGGGGGGACTTAGGACGCAGCCCTTACTTAAATGAATAAACGCTGACACCCAGAGCTGACGTTTTACCCAGCAAAGTTTACTTTTAGGGCGAGCTATTTGATATTCTGATATTCTGCCAGCATGGTTCACCCGAGACACGGAGGAGAAAATAGGGATCAGCAACATGGGAGATGTATGTTTCCCCAGAATGCCTCTGCAGCTCCAAATTCATTGCTTAGGATTCTTTATGGGAGTGTTTCCTTACCTGGACTGATGCTCACATGAGTTGTGTTTTTAAAAGCTGAACAAGGCGAATGTTTTTTGCATGCGATTCTGGGACTGGGGTGGCGCAAGGGAGGCGCCCCAAGAGTGGCATTCAAGGAGGCGCCGCCCACTCGGCTGCGTGGGGCAGGGTCAGCCGGAGCCCGAGAGCCGGAACCGCTCTCCCTCACCCTGTCCTGGCGGGGGGTGGTGTGCACACAGGGGACTCCTTGCAGAGACTGGGCCTGTTAGTCTCCTTCTGGCCGTCCTGGGAGCTAAGTCCCAGAGGGAGACGGGGTGATGACGACCAGAGCCCAAGAGTCATGAAAAAGGTGCGTCTTTGGGTCCAGAGTGTGTGAGCTCAGATGTCCAAGTTGATATGGGATGGGAAAGGGGCCCTTGTTCCTTCCTCCGAGCCAGTCACAGTTTACAGAAGAGCGCCTGGCACCCTGGGGCAGCCACGAGAGGGCGCCGAAGTGCCCGGGCACCCGCAGGGCCCCTGGGGGAGCAGGGGACGGGGGTCCGCTGCTTCCTGGGCAAATGGGGGCTGTCCGTGTGATTTCTTAGAAATAACTCTGTGGAGCCCGGGGGAGGCATGGCCTCAGACCCAGCGGTCGCCCGGAGTCCTTGTAATCTGGAAACACGACCTCACCTGCCTTCCCTCGCTGGTGAGACCCGCCGCGCACGGACACACATTCACAACAGCAGACAGTAGGCAATACCTACGTTTTGGATCTGCATTCGGAGCTGCTGGTTGCTGAGCTTTAAGGATCTTGCGATGCTCTGAAGGTAATAGATGAGCATGCTGGGACAGAAGAACACAGGCCACGAGGGGGCCTCACCTCGTGCCCAGGGCCCACTCCCCGCCAGAGGCCCCCAGGACACGACTCTGCCCCTCAGGACACGCACCCGCCCCCCAGGACACTCCCCCGACCCCCGGAGACGCACCCGCCCCCCAGGACAAGGGTGTCAGTGAGCGCTCAAGCTGGAGCGCACTGGGAGGGGACCGCTTTCCGAATCACTTTTCATAGTACCCCCCTCCCCGACCTGGAATTCTGCAGGGGTGAGAACAGTAAGGCAGGGGCGGGTGCGGGAGAGGCATTATTACAGAGCATCAAGCCAGGAGCACTGGATTCGCTCGGAGTCAAAAGCAAGCACAAGCCACTCCGCTCAAATGTAAGACCCCTTTCCGAGGTTATTTCAACCTCCGTCCGATAGGACACCGTGGCATTCAGCCCCATCGCAGCGGCCGCAGCCACTGCCCAGCTGCTCTGCTGAAGGCATCCGGCTGCCCCGCCCCTGCTCGGGCAGGACTCAGTCCCCGCCTGGGTCGCCAGGCTCTACGTGTGACTTTGCAAGGAACTCGTTGAGTTTATCTAATTAGTGGAGGCAGCGCTCTCTCGCTGGCCAAAGCTGCGGAAGTTCCCACGCCTGGCAGGGGTGAGGGCACGAGGGGTCGTGTGGGGTACTCACAGGAGCAGCAGCGCGGCCGGTAGGATGACCACGGGGCTGCTGACATACCCCACCACGGAGCCGAGCCACGCGGGGAAGTCCTTCTCGATGGTCTCTGACACGACGTCGTACATTTTCTCTTGCCCACTGTGACAAGGACGGAACCCCAGTGTCATCGCTTGCGGCAGACGACGCTACGAACCATCAAGGAACAGGCGTGCGGGCAGAGTCCGTCCTCAGGGTCAGGCGCAAAGGTAGAGCGAATACCCCAATGTGCAAGTCACGTAACGTTCCCAAGACTTGGTATGAGTTGTCTGACTGATATTAGATTTGAAGGTGGAGTCGGTGTGTTTTAAGAATGTACACATTTTGGGGCACCTGGGGGGCTCAGTTAATTGAGCATCTGACTTTGGCTCAGGTTGTGACCTCACGGTTCGTGGGTTCGAGCCCCGCATCGGGCTCTGTGGTGACAGCTCAGAGCCTGGAGCCTGTTTCAGATTCCGTGTCTCCCTCTCTCTCTGACCCTCCCCTGTTCATGTTGTCTCTATTTCTCTCTCAAAAAATAAATAAAACATTAAAAAAAAAAAAAGAATGTACACAGAGGGGCCCCTGGGTGGCTCAGTAGGCTAAGTGCCCAACTTTGGCTCAGGTCAGGATCTCACGGTTCGTGGGTTCGAGGCCTACATCGGGCTCTGCGCTTATAGCCTGGAGTCTGGAGCTGCTTCAATTAATTCTGTGTCTCCCTCTCTCTCTGCTCCTCCTCCACTCATGGTCTGTCTCTCAAAAATAAATAAACATTAAAAATTAAAAAAAAAAGAACATACACAGAGATAGACTATAAATGTTCCCTATACTTTTGAAACTGACCTAAAGCAAGTGCTAGGCGGAGAGTTCTAGAAATTGCTGCCTCCAGGCAGTTAGATAAGTAATGTAGAGTTAAAAGGGACGTGGGCTGTCTTTTACTAAAAGCATCCTGAGCTCTGGAAGGCACAGATCGCCCAGGGGGGATTTCTCTGTAGCATAAGAGCTATACTTTTTTAATAGGCTCCGTGTTTTCAAGATGAGCACGGAGATGGTGCTATGTGAGGGCAGCCTGCTGTCAAGGAAATAGCATTGGTGTTGGATTCACAGGCTGTGGGTTCGAGATCTTCCTCTGCCGTTGACCTGTTCTGTAGTCCGGGAGGCGAATTCGCTTCAAGGCGGGGCCCTTCCCTTAGAGCTCAGCCACTCCGGGCAGAGACAGAACCCAGGTAACTTGCCTGAAGGGCCCGCAGTTCAGCGACGGCTTGTACCGAACGATAGCAAAGATGGTTGGCAGCATGCACAGGAACAGCATGAACAGAAGCATCGCCAGGTAGAAGTTGTTGGATCTGCGAAGAAACCGCGTGCCATGGGCGGAGCTCCTTCTGGGATGGTTGATGACGATGCATGTGCCCAAAGCAACTCCAACACCCTGGGCCTGGCCCTTTATGGACAGAAAATCCCTCCTCCTGCAGGGGGCGCCGTGGGGCTCGGTCGGTTGAGCGTCCGACCTCGGCTCAGGTCATGATCTCACGGTTTGTGGGTTCGAGCCCCGCGTCGGGCTCTGTGCTGACAGCTCGGAGCCTGGAGCTGTTTCGGATGCTGTGTCTCCCTCTCTCTCTGCCCCTCCCACTCTCATTCTCTCTCTCTCTCTCTCAAAAATAAATAAACACTTAAAAAATTTTAAAAAGATGCTTGGGGGCACCTGCGTGGCTCAGTTGGTTAAGGGTCTGACTCTTAATTTCCACTCAGGTCATGATCTCAAGGTTGGTGGGTTCTGCCCCACATCAGGTTGTGCGCTGACAGCGTGGAGCCTGCTTGAGATTCGCTGTCCCTCTCTCTGCCCCTGCCCTGCTCTCTCTCTCTTTCTCTTTCTCCACATGAGCACGGGGCCCAGGGAAGGAAGCCTGATGTGCAAGAGCACATGCTGCGTGCACGCCCGTTTACACAAGGCGGAAGACCAGGCAATGTGGCGCCCTTAGGGGTCAGTGATGAGGGGCCTCGTGCGCAAGGGGGGCTTCTGGGTGCTGCCCTGGGTCGGCCTCCCCATCTGGGTGCTGGGTCCCCACTCGCGCTCAGTTAGTGCACCTTCATGCCTCGTGCACACTTTAAAAACAAGTGTGAGGAGCTGGAGAGGAGGGAATGGGGCAAATCCGGGGGTGTGGGGGGCACGGGCCGGCGCCTCGGGGGACCTGCATGGAGGACACACAAGGCTGGCACAGGCGGCCCCGGGGAAGGAGGCCCAGGCCCTCACCTGGAGGCTCGGAACACCTGCTGGTGAGGCACGTTGCAGGTGAGCACGGCCCAGCTCCGCAGGTACATGAGCCCGATCAGCTTGAGCACGTTGAAGGCGGGGAGGCAGGGCGAGAAGAAGGCCCCCATCCTGCAGCACAGGGGAAGGCGGTGAGCTGCGCCCCCCCGGCCTGCCGCCTGCGACTCCTGGGGGTCTCCACCCGCTGCCTAAGGAACGGGAGAACCCCCGGGGAGGCTGGGGGCCGGCCGCCTGGCTTGGGGCACAGCCGGTCACTCCCAAGGGTGACGAGTGACCCCGCATGACGCTGCCCTGCCACCCTGTGCCACGTGCTGTGTCTGCCTCCACGTCCACCCCGGTGTCCAACAGTTTGCCGCAGGCCACCCCGCTTTTCCGCTTAACTGACTGAGCCACCCAGGCGCCCCATCCACCCCGCTTTTCCGGAAAAGCAGCCTTAGTACCTCTTGTCGCTAATAGAAATCCAAAGAGGATCTTTGCTTTTCTGCTTTTACCAAAAGCTCCCCCCTCATCTGCAGGGTCTGCTCCGGGACCCCCGGATGCTGAACCCCGCACGCGCCGGGCTTTGCTAGCATACACACCTATGACAAAGCTCAACTTATAAAGTCGGCACTGAGGTTAACAATAACTCACAGTAAGATAGAAGCATATCGATACTGTAACAGACGGCTCATGAATGTGGCCTCCTTGTCGAAGTATCTTATGAACTGTACTCACCCTCCTTCGGTGGTGTGAGATTACTGTAGTTTTAAAAGTGCCTGATATCCAGCAAATATTAAGTAAATGCTATGTTTTACCTTTGATACTGTATCTGCGGGAGTTTTGCAAGGTGGAGCGGACTATCAAGGTGCAGGTTTCGTTGAAGAAATATTGCTTCGTGCCTCTCTATGCCTCATGCATTTCACTGAACGGTTATGGAGAGAGACTGTGTTTCCTGACTGTCTGGAGCGCCCGAACAGAAGTATGGAAGCTGCTTTCTCTTGCTTGTGTTTGAACAGACAGCGCCGCGTGTGGCCCGGTAGGCGGCACCGGAGACCGGGGCATGACTCCGTGCTCCCACAGTCACACGTATGTGGGGGTCCCTTTGGGGTCTTCGGTATCTTTAGGAAAAGGGCTGCGTTGGCCAGGAGTTGCCCTGCGTGAATGGCTTTCTGGTTTCTGGCCTCATCCCAGGATGGGCCACTGGGTCTGGAAGATGGCCCTGGGCTCAACGTCTCCATGAAAATATGGCGGCACGTGGGAGGGACAGTGGGGTCCGAGGGCAGGGCTGGACCCAGCCGTGACACGGCCCCTCCTGGACCTCCCACGGGCTCAGTAGACCCTGTTCCCAGCCGCCCCCCACCCCCAGCAGCTTATTCTAATATATATATATATATTTGGGGGGAGGGGCCGTGACCAGTAGTGGCCTAAATACAGACTATTTCCTTTCTTGCTCCTTTCTGCAAAATTCTTTAAAAGCCATTGCTAAATGTATTATACATGCAAGATGGTCTGGTTCAGAACTGTCTATGTCCCTTTTAATTCTTACGATCGTGTGTGTTACAGTCGTGCGTCGCCCAGGACGAGTAAGTCAAAACCTTGGTCCAGAGGCACCTGGAGGGCTCAGTCGGTTGTGTCTGACTCTTGATTTCGGCTCAGGTCATGATCTCACGGTTCGTGAGTTCGAGCCCCGTGTCGGGCTCTGCGCTGATAGCCCAGAGCCTGCCTGGGGTTCTGTCTCTCTCCCTTTATCTCTGCCCACGCCCCACCCACTCACGCTCTCTCTCAAAACAGATAATAAACTTAAAAAAAAAACGCTTAGCCTGGATGAGAGGTAAGCAGGTAAGAAGAAGCTTTGGCACCTACCAAATCATTCCTTGGTTGTAGACTAAATGTAACACGTTCTCTGCTATTTTGAATTCCCCGTATTCAGGCTACAAGAGAAAAGGAATTTTCACATTAAAAAATGGTTTTAGGGGCACCTGGGGGGGCTCAGTGGGTTTCAGCATCCGACTTCGGCTCAGCTCATGATCTCACGGTTTGTAGGTCCGAGCCCTGCGTCGGGCTCCGTGCCGACAGCTCGGAGCCTGGAGCTGCTTCGGATTCTGCGTCTCCCTCTCTCTCTGACCCTCCCCAACTTGCTCTCTCTCTCTCTCTCTCTCTCAAAAATAATAAATAAATGTTAAAAAAAAATTCCAAAGTTCTTTGCCCAAATTAGTTCATGGTAGTCACGTGCAGAGGGGGTCCTCTGCTCTTACAGACGAGAGCGGCCGCGGTCTGCGTGGCCACCCAGGAAGCAGAAAGTGTGAGAACGAGAAGGCAACGCAGCGCTGCGCCCCCGCCCCCCTTCCCTCAGCCGCCCCCGGAGCGGAGGCTCCCGCCGGTCGCGCCCCTCGGGCCCAGCCTCGCGCTTACAAACTTGCTTTCCAGGTCCCAGCACCAGCAGTCACTCAGGTACCGGACGAAAAGCCCTCGGAAGAAGTCAATGAGCAGAATGCTGGCCACGGTGAAGAGCATGTCGATGATGGAAAGCTTCAGCATCTCCTGGAACACAGGGGCCTTGATGTCCCCTCCCTGCAGGGCCCCCACCCGCCTGCCCCCGGGGGCCCTCCCGTGGCATCTTCGTGTCTGTGCACAATGCGTGTTCCACGAATATTTAATTTGAATTTGAATTTTGGTGTCTGAGTCCGACATGACAGGAAGCCGGGATGGATCCTGAGCTCTGTGGTTCTGAGCCGCCGGAGACCACCTGAGGCCGGTGACTCAAGTCCACGGGACAGACAATACTTGGGGGGGGAGGGGGGGCTGAGACTCTGCACGAGACCCATGAGATCCCGTACGGGGTGGACAGAGGGCAGAGTCTGGAGCGGACGCCTGGGCGCAGACCTCCTTTCAGCCCTTTTCCGTCTGTCTGTGGGCGAGTTAACAAGCCCTGGAGCCTCAGTTTCCCCGTGTGTGTCTGTAAGGAGGGTCCTGCCGGGTTCTCAAGGGGACTGAGCACGTAGCACAGGGCTGGCCCAGAGTTCACACTGCACGCGGCTCCATGCTGATTGTTGTGATTAAGTCGGAGAAAACCAGAGGCCCTCCCTGAACCTTAGTTTCCTTTCCTAGAAAATAGGGCTACTGAGCCTTCAGAGGAAGCGATGAGGTGGGCGTGAGGGGCTTTATGAGGGAGGAGGGGGCCACCTGCCCGACGTATGTCTCCCAGCACTGGTCTTGTGGGCTCTGGGTGTAGACGGCGGTCCTGTTGGCCTCAGGGAGGGCCCAGGGGGAGGTCGGAAGGCGAGTCCCTGCTGGGGGCCAAGTGCTGTTGCTGCTGAGCTCTGTCCGGGGCCCACGTGTGGGCCATTCCTCCCCTTCAGGGGCCGTGCTGGTGGCAGAGAAGGTGGTAGAACCTGTCCAGTGGCTGGTGTTAGCGGTGGTAGCGGCTTCCTGCGGACGGAGGGAAGGGAGGAAAGAAGACTGGTCACGTGTTTGTAAATAAGACTCACGGGCACCCAGGAGAGCTTGCTTGGGAATAATCTCCCTTCGTGTCTCTCTTTCTCACTGTCTCTCTGTCTCTCTGTCTCCGTCTGTCTCTCTACTCTCTGTCTCTAGCTTGGTGGATGGCCCCCTCGGCGCAGGACCTGGCGGTGAGCACGGCCTTGCAGGGGACAGCGTTTCCTGGACCTTAGTGAGGGTCAGACGCTGGCCTAGGGGACACCTGGCACATCTTCTCGCCCTTGCGAGCGCGTCAGGCAGGAGTCGGCATCCGTGTTACAGACGGAAGCGCAGCCCGTGGACGGGGACACTCCAGGGCAGGTGGCGGCAAATGGCGAGTCAGGACCCGGTGGGCACAGCGCCACGGCCCCTTCTGCCATCGAAGCCTTTGGAACGTGGCGCCGGCCAAGACCCCTGGCGACCCCTTCCCTCCCCCACCAAGTGGGGCGCCTGGGACGCGGCATCTCCCAGGACGCACTCACAGCGCTGCTCATGCCGTTCACTTTGTCCAGGAGGGCGATGATCAGGCTGTAGAGGTTCCCCAGGTACAGCACGAGGACCCTGAAAACACACGCCCGCCGTGAGAGGCGAGGCCACACGCGAGCCCTCACGCTGTGTGAGGAGCCTGTGTCTCTAGTTTTGAACATGAGTCACGAGACCCATCTGTGGAACAGGATGGATTCTCCCCGGGGCTTGCGGGTGAGGACGGGGCTGACACGGGGGGAGCCGGGTGTGGGCCGTGCTGAGAACCCCATCCCGGAGCCCCCTCGGCCTGGGGGTCTCTGCACGCCCCTTGCTCCCGTCCCTCCCTCCTTCTTCCTCCTTCCTTCCTCCCTCCCTCCCTTCCTCCCTCCCTCCCTTCCTTCCTCCCTTCCTCCCTTCCTCCCTCCCTCCCTTCCTTCCTCCCTTCCTCCCTTCCTCCCTTCCTCCCTCCTCCCTCCCTTCCTCCCTCCCCTCCTCCCTTCCTCCCTCCCTTCCTCCCTCCCTCCTCCCTCCCTCCCTCCCTTCCTCCCTCCCTTCCTCCCTCCCTTCCCTCCTCCCCTCCTCCTCCTTCCTCCCCTTCCCTCCCTCCTCCTTCCTCCTTCCCCTCCTCCCTCCCTCCCTCCTCCCTTCCTCCCTTCCTTCCTTCCTTCCTCTCCTCCCTCCCTCCCTTCCTCCTTCCTCTCTTCCTCTCCCTCCTCCCTTCCTCCTTCCTTCCTCCCTCCCTCCCTCCCTCCTTCCTCCCTTCCTCCCTCCCTCCCCCTTCCCTCCCTCCTCCTCCTCCCTCCCCTCCTCCTCCCTCCCTCCCTCCTTCCTTCCTCCCTTCCTTCCTCCCTTCCTTCCTTCCTTCCTTCCCTTCCTCCTTCCTTCCTCCCTTCCTCCCTTCCTCCCTTCTCCTCCCTTCCCCTTTCCCCTCCTCCCTTCCTCCTCCTCCTCCCCTCCTTCCTCCCTCCTCCTCCTTCCTCCCTCCTCCCCTCCCTCCCTTCCTCCCTTCTTTCCTTCCTTCCTCCCTTCCCTCCCTCCCTTCCTCCTTCTGTCCTCCCTCCTCCCTCCTCCCTCCTTCCCCTCCTTCCTCCCTTCCTTCCTCCTTCCTTCCTCCCCTCCCCTTCCTCCCTCCCTTCCTCCCCTTCCTTCCTCCCTCCCTCCTTCCTCCCCTCCCTCCTTCCTCCTTCCTTCCTTCCTTCCTTCCTTCCTTCTTTCCTTCCTTCTTTCCTTCCTCCCTTCCTCCCTCCCTCCTTCTTTCTTTTCTTTTCTTTTCTTTTTCTTTTTCTTTTCTTTTCTTTTCTTTTCTTTTCTTTTCTTTTCTCATCTCCTCTTTCTTTCTTTCTTCCTTCCCTTTAAATTCAAGTTAGTTCATATACAGTGTAGTCTTGGCTTCAGGAGTAGAACTTAGTGGTCCATCACCCACATATAACACCCAGTGCTCATGAAACAGATGCTCTCCTTAGTGCCCATGCCGCCACCTTCCCTCCAGTGACCCTCAGTTTGTCCTATTTAAGAGACTCTTACGGTTTGCCGCTCTCTCTTTTCTTAC
This sequence comes from Proteles cristata cristata, assembly GCA_017311185.1. NCBI lineage: Eukaryota > Metazoa > Chordata > Mammalia > Carnivora > Hyaenidae > Proteles > Proteles cristata. The sequence goes on along the minus strand of JAESUZ010002263.1, from coordinate 229,199 downwards.
TTATTTTTGTTTTCCTTCCCCCATGCTCATCTGTTATGTTTCACGACATCACATGATATTTGTCTTTCTCTGCCTGACTGATTTTGCTTAGTGAAAAACACTCTAGTCCCATCCATGTTGTTGCAAATGGCAAGATTTCACGCTTTTTGATCGCTGAGTAGCGTTCCATTATCCGTACCATACACAAAAACAAATTCAAAATGTGAAACAGGAAACCATCAACATCCTAAAGGAGAAAGCAGGCAACAGCCTCTTTGACCTTGGCTGTAGCACTTCGTACTTGACATGTCTCTGACGGCAAAGGGAATAAACGTGAAAATGAAGTAGTGGGACCTCATCAGGGGAAAAAGCCACCTGGGTGGCTCAGTCGGTCAAGCATCAGACTCTCGATTTTGGCTCGGGTCATGATCTCACAGTTTGTGGGATCAGGCGCCACATCGGGCTCTGCTCTGACAGCGAGGAACCTGCTTGGGATTCTGTCTCTTCCTCTCTCTGCCCCTCCCCCGCTAACACATGTACACACACTCTCTCTCAACTTAGATAAACATTTCTAAAAAAAGATAAAACTCTTCTGCACAGCAAAGGAAACAATCAGAAAACTAAAAGGGAACCGACACAATGGGAGAAGATATTTGCAAATGACATATCGGATAAAGGGTTAGTATCCAAAATCTACAAAGAACTTACCAGACTCAACACCCAAAAACCAAAAAATCTAGTGAGGAAATGGGCAGAAGACACGAATGGACACTTTCCGAAGAAGAGATCCAGATGCCAGCTGACACTTGGAAAGATGCCCAGCATCACCCATCATCAGGGAGACGCACATCTGAACCACAGTGAGACCCTTGCTGTTTCTAGTCGTGTTTTTCTACCTTTGAAATGACAGTTGGCCACTTTCCTGCTGCAACAACCTCAGAGGTGAGCGGAGCTGCTGGGGCCCAAACCGCTTACTCTCTGGTCTTTGGGGAAAACGCCCGCCGCCCCGGAGTGAGAGCAGCCTTGCCCGAAGCTGGCGGACGACCGGCTCCGCAGAACGCTGCCAAGGGCCATGAGAGCGGACGCAGAAGCAGGTGTAAAGCGGGGCTGTGACACACCCCCTCTGCCCCCATCACCAACAGTCCCCGCTCCTGGTCCACCGCGTAGACGAGGGCCCTGCCCTCCGGGAGAAGGGGCCCCCAGGGAGACCAGGCGAAGTCGGCACTGGGAATGCATGTGGTTGCCCGTCACCCAGCAGCCTGCACGCTCGGCCTCACTCCCGCTGTCCCGTCCGGCCGCCGTCCCGACGCCGCCCTGTGCACCCCCTCTCCCCACCCCCTTTCCCTCCTCCTTCCCCTTTCTCCCCCTGTGCATCCTGCTTTCCTCACGATGCACCCACAGGGATGCTCTGTGCTAAGCTTTAAGGGCAGTGAACAGCTTGCTCTCGAGGGACGGGGTCCCCCACGTGGGCATTGCCACAGGGCCCGCACCTGGCCAGCTGGAAGCGCAGGGTGGTCCGCGGGTGGTACATCTCCAGGGCAGCGATGAGGTCGAAGGCTGACGGCGCTAGCATGGTGACCAGGGACACGACCACGCTTACCTGCGGAGACAGCCCGCCGGACGTGAGCCGCGGTTCCACGGCGGGACTCGCCGCCTCGCACCGGGCTCCCGGCCGTCCCTGCGGTCGGTGGGCTCTCGGGGGCAGTGTGGTCCCTACGTGGACAACCTCCGCCAGGTCCCTGCCCATCCGCCGTGCTCGAGAGGCCCTGCCACTTCCTCGTGGGCTCGTCCCTGCTTAGGAACCTTTCAGGAACCTCAGTCCTAAAGGCCTAAAGGCTCCGTCCATGAAGCGTCCGACTTCGGCTCAGGTCACGACCTCACGGTTTGTGAGTTCAAACCCCGTGTCGGGCTCTGTGCTGACAGCTCGGAGTCTGGAGCTGCTTCCGAGTCTGTGTCTCCCTCTCTCTCTGCCCCTCCCTGTCTGTGCTCCCTCTCTCTGTCTCAAAACTAAATAAACGTTAACAAAAAGACACATAGAAACAACCTAAGTGTGTAAGAGCTGGCACACGGTCAACTGTGCCAGGTGCCCCGGACTGCGATTGGGTCATTAAAGCGACTCTGCAGGGAAAGTCAGCGTCTGGAAACGTGTAGGTGAAGAAGCACCACGCGAGAACAGCAAAGCACAGTCCGTGAGCCCCAAAGGTGAAGGTGGAGGAACGCTCGAAGGTGACGTCAACTCAGAACTGCTCCCAACAGAGACCCCAAGCCGTCCGGCCGGGCCGAGCGTGGCCCCGGGAGCTCGGAGTCCTTGCAGTTGGTGCTGGTGGACAGCAGGACGGGTGGTCAGGGAGATGCCCCCGCCCGTCTGCCTCAGGAGCAGCCAGGAAGCGGAGGGCAGGCTGCTCGGCGTCCCCCCTGATGGCGCATGCGGGGAAGGCGCGGGTACCTCGTTCTTCTCCCAGAGCGTCAGCTCCTTCTTCGACTGCTCCAGCTTCTGGGACCGGTCCACCACGAAGTAGATGAGGTAGATGCTTCCGGCGAGCGACAGAAGCACCAAGATGTTGGCAACAACCCTCAGGCACACCGTCACCGCCCTGCGGGGAGAGGCGGGCGTGCGGGTGGGTTGTTGGCACGGGACCCACCCCTCATCTCCCGAGGGACCACGGACTTATAAATCCACCAGCCGCCGTTGGTGGGACTTGAAAGTGTCGTGAATCTGACGCTGTGCGCAGATTCACGCGGTGGCTGCTTGGCTGTCTCTGCCCCGAGAATGTACGCTCTGAAATGGTTTGCTCTTCCTCATGGTTGTGCCCTCGGCCCCTGAAGCAGGCCCAGTGCGCGAAAACGCCTCCTAGCTCTTTTTTAGATGATGAACAAGGAAGTAAAGAGCAAGCAAGTGCCATGAGATGGAACGGGGTTTACTCTTTCCTTCCTAACTCTGGGGGCAAATTCACTGATTCCAACTGCTTGTATATATTTTTTTAATGTTTATTTATTTTTGAGAAAGAGAGAGACACACAGAGAGAGAAGGGGAGGGGCAGAGAGAGGAGACACAGCATCCGAAGCAGCTCCAGGCTCTGAGCTGTCAGCACAGAGCCCGATGCGGGGCTTGAACCCACGAACTGTAAGATCATGACCTGAGCTGAAGTCAGATGTTCAACCGACTGAGCCACCCCAGGCGTCCCCACCAACTTAACTTTAAGGCGTCTTCTTCCAACTGTGCGGCCAGTCTTAACCTGGGTTTCCGCACAAGCAGAGCCTCAGGCAGAGGCCTGTTTGCAAGCACTTCACTTGGGACGTGACCCCAGGAGGTCTGTGCGGACACGGGAGGGGGCCGGTGGGGGCAGGAATGTGGTGCCCTTGGCCACAGCTCGAGGCAACGGCAGGGCCTTCTGAGGTGCTTCTGAGCTGTATCTCAGGAGACACAGGGAAGCTTCTGGCATCAGCCTCGTCCCTACTGGTCAAGGGCAGCTCCCTGGGCGTGGGACCCCGGGGCGGCCCCCAGCCTCTCCGATTCTTGTGCGTGTGCTCAGTGGGGGCTCGGCGGGCGCCCACACTGCAGCCTCAGAGGGGTCCTGGGGCAGCGAGCAGTGGGTGCCAGTGAGGGGTGTCCCCATCTCTCTCTGCCCCTCCCTCACTGGTGCTCTGTCTCTCTCTCTCTCTCAAAAATAAATAAACGTTAAAAACATAAAGTAGTCTTTGCTTAATTTAGAAAACTAGAAATCAGTGCTAAAAATACCTCTTTTATTATCTAAGTAGAAGAAGGCAGTCAGCTTTAGAGCTCTCACCCTGTGGCCTGATTCAAGGAGGGAGGAGCCACTCCTAAGTACCGCTCCCAACGGTGTATCACGTGACCAGAAGGTCAGATTTACAAAGAAGACGGGCGCCTGGGTGCCTCAGTCGGTCACACGCCTTGGATTAAGCTCAGGTCATGACCTTGCAGTTTGTGAGTTTGAGTCCCGCACTGGGCTCCATGCGGACAGTACAGAACCTGCTTGGGATTCTGTCTCCCTCCCCCACTCCCCTCCCCTGCTCTCTCTGTCTCTGTCAAAATAAGTAAATAAAATTTTTTTAGAAAAAAAGAAGGAAGAAGAGCTGCGTGACCGTGTGTGAAAACAAGATACAGATAGTTGGGCCATTTCTGGACCAAATTAAAATAGCGGATCAGTGAATGAAGCGTGGGGCATCTCCATACATACAGGTTTTTGCTTTTCTTCTTTTCCTGTTCTTCCAGGACGGCCTCCTTTAAAAAGAGACAAACTCGGATTAGAAGCGAAGCATTCCCATTAATCGTGAGTCTTTAGAACAATTCATGATAAGAAATGATTATTCAGTATGTGTAACCTCTCTCTGAGATTTTGTTGACATCAGTGCTTTGTATAATAAGCAGATAAAAATAGAGGGGCGCCTGGGTGGCTCAGTTGGTTAAGCGTCCGACTTTGGCTCAGGTCACGATCTAGCAGTTGGTGGGTTCGAGCCCCATGTCTGGCTCTGTGCTGACAGCTCGGAGCCTGGAGCCTGCCTTGGATTCTGGGTCTCTCTGTCTCTCTGTTCTTCCCCCACTTGCGCTCTGTCTCTCTCTCAAAAATAGATGAACATTAAAAGAAAAAAATATATATATAGAGAGAGATGGGGGCTTGGTGAGAGGAGTTGGAAGTTCCAACTCCGTTGGAAATAACGGAATTGCTCCATTATTTAATAAGTGAAATGATCTATAAAATGATCCGGCGGCACTGAGCCGCCGGGCTGCTCAGCAGCCGAGTCCTGCGAGCTTCTCACTGCATCACGAGCTAGCGCTAAAACTCACATCGCCAACACACGTGGGTTCACTTATGCACAAGTCCCCCCGCAGGATGCTTGCAATCCCTTATGCAAATTATCAAGAGTACAGCAACTGAAATTTTAGGGGGCGGAATTTTAAAATTAAAATAAAGCGTTTTCAATGTCTTGTCCTGCGCTCGCTGTGGAGGGCGCCATCCGCAGAGGCCCAGCGGCTCCGCGGTCAAGGTCGGGGGAGCCCTGACGGCCCCCGGCCCCACCGCGTGGCCCACTCACCCTGATGCTGTTCACGATGGCGGCGGTTTTGCTCTCGGCGGCCTCGGGGTTTCCGATGAGGTAATCCCAGGCACAGAACACGCGCCAGCAGAACGTGTAGTTTTCGTTGGAGGCTCTGGCGAGGCTCGTGCGGGAGTTCTTGGCCATCCTGCGAGAGAGGAGGGGGGCCGGGCACGTGAGGCCGCCCCTGCCGCTGGTCCCCACGGAGCCCCGCGCTGACCCGGCGAGCGGCCCCTTCGGGTGCAGACAAGGGGGCAGGAGCGGGTCCAGCGCCCCTCCTGTGCCCCACTCTGGTGGCCAGGGGGTCACTGACGGCAGCTGGGCCCGGGCGCTGGGCAGTGTGACTGTGAAATCAAAGCCTCCTTCGAGCCCACTCAGTCTTTCTGCAGGCCCGTCCACCGAGGGGGCGTGACCCCACCTCAGGGAGCCTGCGGGGTGCCTCCTGCCCACCATACCCCTTAGATGCATCTGAAGGCAGGAGTCACCGTCCCTCGTCCCCCCGTCTCTGGTTCTAAGCTTTTGCCTGTCCTCTCCCTCCACAGCTCTTGTTCCTGAGTTTGCCCTCATCCTTCTCTGAAACTGTAACATCTAGCAAACAGCCTGTCTTCCAGGGGGTTCTGGAGAATCCTGGAAGCTGGAAAGCTCCTTGCCAAGTGGAGGCCCCAGGTCACTGTGCGCCTCCTCAGGCTTTTGTCTGTTTGATGGTAATGATGATGATGGTGATGATGGTGATGATGGTGGTGATGGTGATGATGGTGATGGTGATGATGGTGATGATGATGGTGATGGTGATGGTGATGGTGATGATGGTGATGGTGATGATGGTGGTGATGGTGATGATGGTGATGGTGATGATGGTGATGATGGTGATGATGATGGTGGTGATGGTGATGGTGATGGTGATGATGGTAATGATGATGGTGATGATGGTGATGATGGTGATGATGATGGTGATGGTGATGATGATGATGGTGATGAAGATGATGATGATGGTGGTGATGGCGGTGATGGCGGTGACGGCGGTGGTGATGGTGATGGTGATGATGGTGGTGATGGCGGTAATGATGGTGGTGATGGTGGTGGTGATGGTGATGATGATGGTGATGATGGTGATGATGATGGTGATGGTGATGATGGTGATGGTGATGATGGTGATGATGATGGTGATGATGATGATGGTGATGATGGTGATGATGATGGTGATGGTGATGATGATGATGGTGATGAAGATGATGATGATGGTGGTGATGGTGGTGGTGTTGATGGTGGTGGTGGTGATAGTGGTGGTGGTGGTGATGGTGATGATGATGGTCATGATGATGATGGTGATGAAGATGATGATGGCGGTGATGATGGTGATGATCTGGTTTTTACCCCTAGTACTCGTACCTGCTCTCAGCTAAGATGCCTCTTGGGGCAGGTGATGAAGACACACAGGTGCACACAAGGCAGATGGAAGTGCCAGGCGAGCCATGCGGGGCGGGGCCGGGCTCTCCCTGGACTACAGCCTGTCAGTCAGTCGGCTGTGTCTCCCTCCAGTGCAGAGGCGGGCGAGGGGGGGTGTGTGAAGCCTGCAGGCACCTAGCCGTCTTTGGAGCCAACCTGCCCGTTTTACTAATGAGGCCCAGGCAGGGAAAGTGAGTGGCTGCAGGTGGCACGTGCAGGACCCCTAACCCCCAGCCGCCCCGTCTTCCGCCCACGGCGCCTCCTCTTGGTGACAGACTGGAAGTGCAAACCGCGTCCAGACGCGGATGGGCCTGCCCCTCACCAAACTCGCAGCTCCGTCACAGGCCTACAAATAGCCAACGAAGGATGTTTCGCTTTCAGCAACCTCTGGTCACTTACAGCGTCCTGTTCCCATCTCTGTCACTGCAGTTACTAAGTTGCCTGCGATGACCTTACCTGGTAAGCCTACGTGATTCCTGTCTCTCCAGACCCAACCCAGAACCTGGCACTGGCTGTGCAACAGTGTGGTTAACATGAGTGCATCTCTTTTAGCCTTGGTCTTCCCATCTACAAGGTGGGTACAGTTGTGCCTCAACTTTACGTGTTAGTGACGAGCCTGAGGTCATGCATGTCACTCTGGGCATGTGTTTGGAAGAACGGAGCAGTCATACTTTTTTAAGAGGACGATGAAGCTGTAAGCAAACACGGCCATGCCCACCAGGAAGTACGCCAGGGGCAGCCGGTAGCCTGCTCTCCCGATCCTTCTCTCCCTGCCGTAGTAGCCGTAGAAGAGGACGGAGTACTGCAGATAACCCTGCACAGAGGGAACACTCCGGGTCATTCCGGCTCCCCAGAGGCGGCCCACTCCGCCCTCTCTCCCTCAGGAGGAGGGTGTGACCATGCCTCCGCCTCACCCCCAGGGACCAGACGGTGTCCAGATCTTGGGCAGAAACGACACTCTCCTTGGGGATGGTCTTGCTGTGAGTGCTCCCGAAGGGCTGGCCTGCAATGAGCTGGTGAGAGAGAGCACAATGTTATGGGATCCCGGGGGGGAGGGGGGGCAGAAGAGAAGGGGTGGCGATCCCCACGGCCGCGAAGGCGCTGCGCCTCTGAGATCTCTGGGGGCTGGGTTTCTGCTTGATTCTCGCTGATGGAGGCGTCGTCCTGGGCGGAGAGACTTGCTCTTTGTTTGCTCGGCCCGCCCGGGTGCTCTCTCTCTGGGCTGGAGGGGGCTTCTCCAGGTGGGTGTTTGAGGTCACAGGGTTTCTTTGATGGCACGGGAAGTAACCCATTTACCCATTTTGTCTGTCACCTCTTTCTGAACAGCCTAAGAACTAGGAAGCGCTTTTGTATTTTTTAAATGGTTGGAAAAGAATTAAAAGAAGAATATATTGTGACACTTAAGAATGATATGGAAGTCAAATTTCAATATCCGTAAATAGAATTCGACTGGGGGCACCTGGGCGGCCCAGTCCATTAAGCTTCCGACTTTGGCTCAGGTCATGATCTCATGGTTCGTGGGTTCAAGCCCCGCGTCGGGCTCTGTGCTGACAGCTCAGAGCCTGGAGCCTGTATCGGATTCTGTGTCTCCCTCTCTCTGATCCTCCCCTGCTCATGCTCTGTCTCTGTCTCTCTCTCAAAAATAAATAAACATTAAAAAAATTAAAAAAATAGAATTTGACTGGAACACAGTCACACTGTTCACGTGCTGTCTGTGGCCACGTTCACGCTGTGGCAAACGGAGGGGTGTGACAGGGGCCACACGGCCTCGCAAAGCCTGAGCTATTTACTAGCTGGTCCTTCACAGAAAGTTTGGGCGTCCTGCTTGAACACAAGGGTGATGAGGGCAGTCGCATTATGCAGCCGCTGTTACATCTCTTGCTTGTAACAACTGGCATTTATATCCCCCGGGACTAGTTCTTACCTCTGGAATGACGATAAAAGCGCCTGTCATAATCGTGAGCACAATATTAATTCCAAATAACCATCTCAAGAATATGAAGTAGGAGGCAACACCAGATCCAAAATGACCTAAAGAAAGATGAAAAGAGCAGTAAAAACAAAATAAACCAAACCAAACCAAAACAACCCCCCCAAACAGAAACCACACACAAAAAACCCAAAAAGCAAACAATATAAACAAGATAAACAATATAAAACCCTCACGGTGCCAAATTCTCCATGAGCAACGTTGCAGTTTGTGTACTGGGGGACAGACAAGAAGGCCAGTCAGCCAGTCAGGGCTCCCAGCCAAATCGTCATTTACGTGGGTCAAGATGCTCATTAGCATTTCCAGGTATAAGCACAGAAAAAAATCCCTAATTTCATAATTCCCCTAATGACATATTCATCTAAAATACTTCTCAAATACTTGTCAGATTTATAACATTTTAAGTATGTTCAGAAGAATTAGCATCTTTTGAAGGGTGCCTGTGGACTCAGTCAGTTGAGCACCCGACTCTTGATCTCAGCTCAGGTCATAATCCCAGGGCTGCAGAATCGATCCTGCATCTGGCTCCGCACAGGGTGTGAACGCTGCTTGGGATTCTCTCTCTCTCCCCCTCTGGCCCTCTCCCCTGCTCATGCACTCTCTCTCTACAAAAGTAAAATTTAATAAGCCCAACTCTTTAAAAAAAAAAGGATCAGCATTTTTTAAGAATTTGACATATATATTTTTCATTTATTATAGTTTTGAGAATTTGCAAGGTTTTCTTAGAATTCTTTTGTTTTAATTTCAAGATATACAGCAATTTGCTAGATGTTAACATTAGAGGAAACTGGGTGAAGGAATTACAGAAACTCTTTACAACTTTCCTATATATCTGCAGTTTCCTGTATATTTTATTCTAAAAGAAAAGTGTATTCAAAACCAAATTTCTATTAAGAAGATAAGGGAGCACAAAAATTAGATAAAGATGTGTGTGATTTGTTCAGTACTTGAAAAAATCCCTTGAATTTTTATTTCAAATTTAGTTTATGTTGGTCATAATAAACAGGAAAACACAAAACATCACAAAGAAAAAAAAAACATTACCTAGTCTAGGTCACTAAATTGAAATCACTATTAGAGTTTCCAGCAAACTTTTAATGTGATCCTTCATTATTATCCCACATGTATAGATTTTTCGTATAAAATTGGCATCTCTCTACAACATGCATCTTGAGCTATCAATGTTTTATAAGCATTTTCTCATGCAAAAAAAAATACTCTTTCATAAAATAAACTGTATTGCTTCAGCAGCCGAATTTTCCACAATTTACTTGACCCAGCCCCACTACTGGCCATTTTGGAAGTTTCTGACTTTCCATGGGGTACGGGATTCACTGGTGTAAATGAGTCTGTCGTAAATAATTTCTGTCCAAGGTCGGGACACACTGAGGGAGGCTCTCTGGAGAAAGGGGGTGTGGGGGTCAGGGGCGGTCAGGAGAAAGAGCGAGGCAAGGATGTGGTCTCGGCTAGAGTGGCTTCGGCTGGTCCCACGGGACCCTGGAAGGCAAATTGCACAACACGGTGGGTTGGCTCCACTTTGCACGAAGTGCTGGACTTAGTCCATCATTGCCTCTTGGCCCTCGGCTGGGGCAGGTGATGGGCGCCCCTGCATCAGGAAGTGCTGGCCCAGGGCGGTTCTCCAGACAGCCGGGGTGGGGGGGAGAGAGTAAGGGGGTGGCCGGGGAGAGGGTGGGGGGTGGGGGGTCTGGGCGGCTGTGAGTCATGGCATCAACACCCACCAGCCAAGTCAAGAAATGCGGGTGGGGCCCCGACTTTGTCGGCCTGTGCTGATTTTGTTGTGGCTCTTGTTTTCTCTGGTTGTTAAGGGACGGAAGAGTTTTACCAAGGAGGATATTTTTGTTACAAATTCTCACGTCCCTCTGGAGATGCCGCGGAGATGCCGTCCCAACCAGCAGTCCCGCCCACTGCGCACGCACGCGCTAAATTCCACCGAAATACTGAAAATGGACTTTTCTCCATCTGCCGACTTTCTGCTTTGTTGTCTGATGGATGTTCAGTTTCCTTTACAGGTGATTAAATGCAGCCCAATCTTCCCTGATGATTTCCTTCTTCACCTTCACGATTGGACAGGCCTCTGTCCGGATCCATTCTGAGACTGCATGCCCTATAGCTCGTCATTCTTCTGTGGCTTCTTATTTTATATCTAATAATTAATGGGACCTTGAAACGGAGGCTCTAACTGTACTCTGTAAGAGTCCCATTCGCTGGTCCAGTATCCTCGGCAGTGCTTTGAGGGCGGTGTGTTTACAATGTATTTGAACGTTTGGTTGTGCAAGCTCATCTGCATTTCTGTTTAAAAAAGTTTTTATGTTGAGTCTTCTGGATGTTTTTCCTCCGTATATATTTTACGATCATTTTGTTGAGTACAGAAAAAATTGCAATGAGATTTTTACTGGAATTGCTTTAAACTTGTTAAGTGATGTAACAAAAGTCCACACCTTCCAAATATGAAGTCAGCTAAGTCTCTCACAAGACTCTTGAACTATGCTGTGGTCCGATTTTACGGTTTTCTCCATTTCGGACTCACTGTTGAGTTTTTTCCTGGCATTGTGTGCTGTGTGTTATATGTGCATTTGTGTGTGTGTGTGTGTGTGTTGTGTGTACATGTTTGTGAATGTGGCTTATTTATTTTTTAGAATATGTTTTCTAAGTGGCTCCAATCACCCCCAATGAAATGCAGATTTCTGAGGTTTTGTTTGGCAATTGCTCACATCAGCCTCCTAACCTTGTGCAGTTTTTCACTTGATCTTCTGGGTCTGAGTCGGGTGTGAGTCTCCAATGACCTGTGAGCCGCAGCGAATGTGGGGCGGCTGTCGTCTGGGGGAGCGGTAGACAGATGCCTTCCATCTCCACCGTCCCGCGTGCAGTGCGAGGACGGGGACACTAAGCCCCTCCTCGGGCCACCCTGTCACTGGGCCGCTGCAACCACATCTGCAGCCCCTCCCCCGAGCGCCCTCACTTACTCTCGATTTTCTTTATCCTCATTTCCCAGGGGATGAAGATGACCATGAAGTTACGGGCCATGCGCGCAAACTTCCGCCAGAGCTGAAAAGGAAGGAGCAGGGTTAGAGGGCTTCACATTTGTCAGGATGGAACGACATGGTGATGCTAAGGTCCCTGGCGGGGGAGGGGCTCCCAGACACGCCGTCTGCTACCTCTAAGCATGCCGTCACCGGACTTGAGGCAATCCTGGGACGAAAGCAGCCCCTGTCGGCTCCGAGCTCTTGTCGGGGCTGCGGCACCTGCCTCGGGCCCTGAGCTGCGGCGTGGTCCAGGGTCACAGGCTGTCTTATCCCTCCTGCTCCCACTCTGGGGCCTAAGAACAGTGGAAATCACTTGAGGAATGATGTCCACTCTGGGGCTGGCACCCAGGAGTCCGCACGGCCAACAAATTGTCCTGGTGACCACAACTCCCCCAACTTCACTTGGGGATGAAGAATCTAGAACGTATCTTGAGCACCAGCCGCGCCCACTGTGTGCCTCCCGCCCGCACCTGTGCTGGCCGCCCACCCTCTCTCCTGGCAGAGGCTGCCAGTGGGGGGATCCGTAAATTTGTCTTGTGTGTTTAAGACCCAAGTGCCAAGAGTTCAAAACCTCCCCCCCCGCCCCGCCCCTTCCTCCAAGGAGAATAAAGGACAGTGCGCTCTGACGCCGACTTTGCTCTCTCACGGGATTGGCAGGCCGTCCGTTAACACACAAACAATCTGGGCTTGTGTTGGAAGCAAATGATATCATTGCAGAAAGAAGGGCTCCAAATGCAATTACAGCGTTCCGAGCTCCGAGACAGCGCCCAGCCCTGATGCCGCCGCGCGGTCATGCCATTCGGGGTGTCTGCGAGGCCAGACGCGTGAAATGAAAATCTGTTCGGAATCTATCAGACGTTGCAATTGTTGTCGGCCTTCTGTTCATGATCAAGACCAGCTCAAACCTGACCACGCCCGCGACGGCTCCACACAGATTCTCTGGAGAGAGAGGCAGACGCTTCTCTGTAAACTTCCCGGCAATCAATATACTTGTACTCTTCTTCGTACCCCGCCTCGTGCTGCCCTTCTGTTTTCCCCGTGGTTTACGTCCTTTGGCAACGAGGTGGAGACCAAAGCTTTTGCTCTTCTGCCCCCCAGCAAGCAGAGGTAGGGCACTCACAGAGACCTGGGCGAGGGTTTGGTGTTGGAAAGCATCTGGGTCTCTGGCCTCCGGAGTCCTGCGGGGTCAGAGGCGCTGGAGGACCTCAGACCTGGCTTCCAGCTCCAGTCCAATGGCTACCCTACCATGTGCTCCTGGGAAAGATGTTTTCTTTCTTTGGGACTCAGTTGCCTCATCTGTACAAGAAGCAGGAATCGATCAGTGGTATTCAGACCTACTCTTTCAATTTAAATTTTGGTTGAGTTTCGATGAGAATTTCAGTGCATGGGACAGACTAATGTAGAGCAATATTTGTAAATGGGAGACACAAAACCTCCTCCCCCTGCCTCTGGTGCTCATGTGACACGAGTCAGGGGCCCCGAACTCAGCTTCAAGGGCACCAGACCCCGGCGCTCATTCTGACAATCACAGTCTACACTAGCCTTCTAAAGGGGCTTCCTAGAGATACATGTGATTGAAAAATGTGATTTGTTAATGACCAAGATTCCATAGGCATGGGAAAAAACACTGGATTCTCTGATGATTTGCACCAAATCTCCATGGAAAGCCATGAAACTCTGAAATGATTTGAGGCTTTAAGAGCAGAGCAAAAACAAAACAAAGCAAAACCAAGAGTCAGACTTGGAAGAAATGGGTTTTAATTCTGGGCCTGGGTTACTGAGTTTGGTATGACTCAGGACCGAATAAGCTCATCCTTCCCTCTTTGGAAAGACTTGTAAGTACCCCTGCAATAAGTGTGCTCTAACAGCATGCATTGCAGTTTGTGAAAAATGTATTCATTGAGAGCATGTCCTGAGCACCCATCTCTGCTTCTACCACCGTGGGTGCAAGTGGACAAGACACGGAAGATGTCAGCTGGCCCACAGCTCGCATCCAGGTAGAGAGAAGGCAATAAACAAGGCAACACCACTGTGGACATGGTCCCTTAGCACCGGAGGAGAAAGCTCTTTTAAACAAAGGGGGCAGGAAAGGTCTATCTGCAGAGGTCAAACTGGAGCTGACACTGGAATAAGAAGAAATCAATATTTCAAAAAATAATAAATTGGTAGAGGAGCATCCTCTAGGGGAGGATGATACGCAATCTGCGAATTAGCACATGCTGGCATTTTACAGCAGAGAATGGAAGAGGGGGAGGGGCCCAGTAGGCAGGCAATGGCCCGGTCAGGTGGGTCATGGGAAGGAGTGAGATTTAAGTCTGAGTGTGATGAATGCATATCTATCTATCTATCCATCCATCCATCCACCCATCCATCCATTTGTCTCTCTCTCTCTCTGTGTGTGTTTTAAATAAGGGACAGCAGGCGCAGTCACTGTTTCCAGAGTGGCCCTTGCTCCTGCGTGGAGGGGAGTGGGTTATGGGGGGATGTGTGTGGGGGAAGCAGGACCTGCCAGGAGCCAATCAGCCACCTACCAGCACAGGCAGGTGCCAAATCATGCTGTGCAGGCTCTTGGGAAGGTGACCTCCCTTGTTGGTATCACATGAAAAAAAAAATGGACATAGAATATTAGAACCAGAAGGAATTTGAGAATCACACGTGCAAACCGAAGTCGGAGCAGGGAAGCAACGGCAGAGAGAACGGCGTGTCCTGCCTCCTGCGGCAACGGCTTCTTGGTCCTGGTGGCCTCACCCGCTCGGACCTTGCTTTACTTCTGTAAGAAACATGGATGCGTGCTGGTACTAAAGGCAGGCTGCCTGTGAGGAGGCTCAGGGGGAGACCCAGGTGAAGGAGACACAGGTGGAGACCCAGGTGAAGGAGACGCAGGTGGAGACCCAGGTGAAGGAGACGCAGGTGGAGACTCAGGTGAAGGAGACGCAGGTGGAGACCCAGGTGAAGAAGACGCAGGTGGAGACCCAGGTGAAGGATGCAGGTGGAGACCCAGGTGAAGGAGACGCAGGTGGAGACCCAGGTGAAGGAGACGCGAGGTGGAGACCCAGGTGAAGGAGACGCAGGTGGAGACCCAGTGTGAAGGATGCAGGTGGAGACCCAGGTGAAGGAGACGCAGGTGGAGACCCAGGTGAAGGAGACGCAGGTGGAGACCCAGGTGAAGGATGCAGGTGGAGACCCAGGTGAAGAAGACGCAGGTGGAGACCCAGGTGAAGGAGACGCAGGTGGAGACCCAGGTGAAGGAGACGCAGGTGGAGACGCAGGTGGAGACCCAGGTGAAGAAGACGCAGGTGGAGACGGAGGGGGCTCCACAGGATCACCTGTGTTCTGCCGCCGTGATTCCCAGGTCAGCACAGAGCGGCAGCCCCTGTGAGGGTGACCGGCTCTCAGAGCCAGAAGTCACGGAGAACGTACTATTTGGAAAGCAGTCACACCCTCATCGGACGAACCAGGGGCTATGACCAGATGGCAGCAGACTAGACGGCTTCAGAGGCTGCTCCTCAGTGGTTGGTATCAAATTTTCCAGTGTAAAAAATTATAGGGGCGCCTGGGTGACTCAGTTAAGCGGCCGACTCTTGATTTTGGTTCAGGCCATGATCTCATGATTGTGAGTTCGAGCCCCACCTTGGGCTCTGTGCTGACAGCTCAGAGCCTGCTTTGGGATTCTCTCTCCCTCTCTGCCCCTCCCCCCCACAAATAAAAAAAATAAATATAAAAAGTGGAGGAATGTTGTTCTGAACGGGGAGGGGAGAAACAAAGTGTGAAGTAGACAGGTGGAAAGGTGACTTGTCTCTGACACGGACTGCACCCCCAGAAGGCGGAAGTGGCCCAGTCAGGACATGACCCCAGGGCCTGGGACAGAGCACGGCACATGGATTAGACTGAACTGGATTGAACCCCTTTCTGCAGGGCTGTGGCTCCTAGGAATGTGCCACTGAACCCCTTTGGGCAGTCCATCTGGGTGAGGCTGGAAATTCAGATTCCCTTTCTCATCCTGGAAACCTTGAGTTTAAGAAGTCAGCCCACTGTCGAATTATACCTTTAATCCTTACCGATATTGCTGTGATAAAAGATGTAGTGCTTTTCAGTCTTCCGTGTGTTACAGTTTGTCTGACTAGGACCTTCTAGTATTTTCCAAGTGTCTTCCCAGAGCGCTGCATGCCGTCTGTTTAGGGAAAATGAGGGAGCTGGGCAACACATATGGTTAGTGTTAAGAAGTTAATTTTGTTTAATGTCTTTATTGCAGAAGCTCCATCATAGCGTGGCAGGCAGAAGCATTCAGGGGTAATCTGGGTCCGAGGAACAGATCAGCGTTTTCCGGCGTAGTCCGTGGAAAATGAGAAGGAAGCTAAGGCAGAGCCTTGAGGATCCTTTGAGACTTGATAATTTTTCAATTAAGTGAAATTTATGACCAGCTTTAAACTTCATTAAGAATTTTGTTTGTTTGTTTCAGAGAAACTATAAAGAGTGTATTTGTCAGCCCTAGTTTGCTAAAATGTAACAAACTTTTAAAAAATCCAATATTGGCAAGGATATTATGAAAACAGTAAAACTTGTCATGTATGGCAAGATGAACTCTCAAGGGTTTTGGAAAATAGTTGGCTAATATTTAGCAAGAGCCGGGGCACCTGGAGGGCTCAGCCGTTGAGTGTCTAACTCTTGATTTTAACTCAGGTCATGATCACATGGTTTGTGAGTTCAAGCCCCGCACTGAGCCCTATGCTGTCAGTGAGGAGCCTGCTTGGGATTCTCTCTCTCCCTCTCTCTCTGTCCCTTCCCCGCTCACACACTCTTTTTTCTCTCTCAAAATAAATAAAGTATAGGGAAAAAAATACCTATCAAGAGCCAAAAACAAGTTTTATTTTTTTCTACCATAATTATAGTACCGGCATTTACCCTAGGAAAGGAATTTTAAAAGGTAGAAAAAGCAACATGTGCAAAGATACTCTTTGCAGGATTGTTAATAATAATGAAAAATTACAGACAATTTAAATATTCACCAGCAGACAAATAACTAATTAGGTTAATGTACTTCTCTGTCACGGGAAACAATATGTGTAAAAAGTTCATAGCAACACAGGAAAATCCTTGTGTTATGGGTTTAAGAGAATATAGAAGCAAGACAACAACGTTTGCATACTGTGATCACTCCGTCTGAAAATTATAGATCCATGGGACCGAAATGTGAGATTTTTAAAAAGATACTATATAAGAGGAAGATTTTTTCCCCTTGTCTTCTAAACATTCATGGAAATGATTGCAATTTCTCTCTAAACAGATCATTTCAATGATATACTAAAGTTTAGCTTTAAGGGGCTGCATGGGAAAAATAACAAACAAGAAACTTAGCACTGAGTTATAAAATAAGCGTCAGGATAGATCTATAGCGATTCCATTACAAGACACGCCGTAAATAAAATGCACACGTGTGGGCGTATGGGCGAGAGTAAGTAGGAAAGATGATAGATCATTCTCTCAAGGGAAGATATCCTTTCTGGAATTAGTTAGGCTTACCCAGGGTCATGTACAAATGGCCAGGGACCGAAGTGATGGTCAGGGACCGAAGTCGAGTTCTGGAACATGCAGACCCCCCGGCCCCCACATCGCTCTACTGCTGTGGCTGCACACAGCCTGTGTGATGGCAAGCACTGTGTCATGTGCCTTCCTGGCCCCAAGGCCACAGGAAGGGGTGGGACCGCCCGTGCGTATGCGCTCTCACCTCTGCACCCGCTGCCTGGTAGCCTCGGGTCCTGGTCAGCCTTCCTTCGAACTTCAGCACAATCTCCTTCGCTCGCCTGAGAGAAGAGAAACGTGACAGTGAGCACAGTTTTAGCACAGCTGGAATGTTGGCAAAATGTGTGAACCTGTGACAGCAGCAGGTGACAAACGTGAGGGACAGGGCGCTGTGGCAAGGAGCCGGCTCTAAGAATGTGCAAACTGTTCGTTTCCTGACCTCCAACAGCCAGAAGGCTCCCTTAACAAATATTTTCTGGAAACATTACAAATCAAAACCACACTGAGATACCACCTTACGCCAATCAGAGTGGCTAAAATGAGCAAATCAGAGAACTCTAGATGCTGGCGAGGATGTGGAGAAACG
Organism: Proteles cristata cristata; assembly: GCA_017311185.1. Lineage (NCBI taxonomy): Eukaryota > Metazoa > Chordata > Mammalia > Carnivora > Hyaenidae > Proteles > Proteles cristata. The sequence goes on along the minus strand of JAESUZ010002263.1, from coordinate 211,579 downwards.
GGCACCCTCCTACACTGTTGGTGGGAATGCAAACTGGTGCAGCCCCTCTGGAAAACAGTGTGGAGGTTCCTCAGGAAACTAACAACAGAACTCCCCTATGACCCAGCAATAGCACTGCTAGGAATTTACCCAAGGGATACAGGAGTGCTGAGGCATAGGAGCACATGTACCCCAATGTTCACAGCAGCACTCTCCACAATAGCTAAAACATGGGAAGAGCCTAAGTGTCCATCAACGGACGAATGGATCAAGAAGATGTGGTTTATCCATACCATGGAATACTACATGGCAATGAGAAAGAACGAAATCTGGCCTGTGTAGCAACATGGATGGACCTTGAGGGTGTTATGCTAAGTGAAATAAGTCAGGCAGAGAAGGACAAATATCATATGTTTGCACGTATAGGAGGATTAAGAGGAACATAACGGAGGACCGTGGGGGAGAAGAAGGGGGGAAATGGTGGGGGAAAGGGAGAGAGGCAAACCATGGAGACTCTTGAATGCCGAGAACAAACTGAAGGCTGATGGGGGAGTGGGAGAAGGGGAAGGGTGGATGGGCATGGAGGAGGGCACTTGTGGGGATGAGCACTGGGTGTTCTATGGAAACCAGCTTGACAATAAACTATTAAAAAAGTAAAATAAAATAAAAATTTAAAAATTTAAAAAACCAAATATTTTCTGGAAAAAGAAAGCAACATTTAAAAGGATAAATTCACAGAAAATGATGCATTAACACCCATACGAGTTGCAACTGAATTTCTTTTTTTTAACCATTAAAAAAAATTATTTTGAGAGAGAGAGCGCATGAGCAGGGGAGGGGCAGAGAGAGAGAGGGAGAGAGAGAATCTCAAGCAGGCTCCCCACTGTCAGTTCAGAGCCCGACATAGGGCTCGAACTCAGGAACCGCAAATCGTGACCGGAGCCAAAATCATGAGTCGGATACTTAACAGGCTGAACCCCCAGATGCCCAGCAGCTGAGTTTCTTACAGCCCTTCCCTGATTCCGGTTGTCGGCTGGGAGCCCAGGGCGTCGGAAGTCCTGGGAGCGGCACTGACCTCTCGGCCCCTGCACTTGACCTTGGCAGCCTCTCTCTGGAACTGCAGGTCAGACCTAGCTGCCATAAAAGGGTGGTGTCTGGTGAGCACTGCGTCTCCGCAGCCACAAACTAACTACAGACACACCCCGACCGGTTTGGGGGTCTCCACCTACACCATTAATCCTGGAGGTGGACTGAGTACCCTGGGATGATGGTCAAGTCCACACCTAAATGAACAGCAGGATTAGACAATCCACACTGGCACTACCGGGGCAGACAGGAGTCAAGGGCTCTTGGAGATGAGGGTCACCTTCAAGGCCACCTCATCTGACATTGGCTGATGAGACCCTCATTATGGTCAGGCCCCTCCCCTTGACTGTGCTCGGTGCCCAGAGCCCCCCGATCGTTAGTCTGCCCGCTCGCTGTTGGGGCGTCTTGCATGTGCCTCTCGATAGCCTTGGAGCGGCGCCCCCTGGCCCTGAGCCCCTCCCTGAGGCACGCCAGGACCTAGCTGACTCCCTTTTCCACGTGACCTAATCGCAGCGTTTGCTGGGTTTCAGAGCTCCGTGCCGTCATTCTGATCACCCCAGCATCCCGGCCCCGCTAGCCCATGGCCTGGCTTCATTCTGGTCGGAACCAGAAATGCAGGCAAGGGTGAGGGGTCACGCCCTACCCTGGAGAGCATCTAAAAGATGCCTGTACAAGTGACATGATTGATTTCATTTAATTGCTTTTTGTTTTCTTCCTGCAGACATTTTCTGCACGCTTCCTTCGGTCAAGCAGAGCGGGACCCACAGCACATGCTACAGAGCTGGCCTGGAAGGCGCCCCCTCTCTCACCGCCTGCGAGAGCCCTAAAGCCACAGTAACGGAGGGTGGGGGGCATGCACTCAAGAACCCGAGCTGGCCTGGGCCTCGTTGGGGCCCTGACCCCCGGCTTCCCCGTGAGGGAAACAGACCCGTGCTCTGTCCGCCCCGACAGGAGGCTGTTGCTGCAGACCCAGCCGGGGCTCCCTGCTCTTCTCCGTGTCCGCCTCGCTCCCTGGGCCCCCCTGCCGTCAGGCTCCAGTGGCCTCTGTGCTTTCTAGACGCCTCAGCGGGTCCAATTAGTGAGGCGTTCATTGCTCTGGTAGCTTCTCAAGGTGACGAGGGAGGAGATGTGCGGGACCGAGGATGATCAGTGGGGGTGCTCAGGGGACCGGCTTGTCTGCGAGCCTGACCGCCCACCGTGTGACCCCGTAGGGCCCTACTGGGTGGCTGGCCACGCATCAAGGCAGAGGGCGTGGATTCTGCCCTTTGGTTCAGGAAGTGTATTGACAGAAAAGTTATCATTTGCTGCACTCTGGCCGAAGGTAAAAATGGCTTAGGCTCTAGGTAATTAGTGATTACTACTTACTCCTACTAACCATCAATCATTAATCCTTAACAGCATTTCTGTCCGATTTTTAAAAATTCTGATACACATTTCTCTCTCTGCCCCTCTCCACTCACTCTCTCAAAATAAATAAATAAAGTTAAAAAGGGGGGTAAGGGGCGCCTGGGTGACTCAGTTCGTTGTGTCCAATTCTCGATTTCAGGTCAGTTTGTGATTTCACAGTTTCTGAATTTGAGCCCCACCTCAGGTTCTGTGCTGATAGTATGGAGCCTGCTTGGGATTCTCTCTCCTCTGCACACCCCCTCCCCGCCATCCCCCCGCCCCGTCTCACTCACTCTTTCTCTCTCTGTCTCAAAATAAAAGAATAAATAAACTCGAAAGGTTGTGATACAACACATGACTTTTTCTTTTACCTTCCTTCCTTTCTTCCTTCTCTCTTTCTCTCCCTCCCTCCCTCCCTTCCTTCCTTCCTTCCTTCCTTCCTTCCTTCCTTCCTTCCTTCCTTCCTCCCTCCCTCCCTCCCTCCCTTCCTTCCTCTCTCTCTCTCTCTCTCTCTCTCTTTCTTTCTTTCTTTCTTTCTTTCTTTCTTTCTACTTTTGGATAAATCACTGCAATGATTCCTTTGGAAGAGTTGCTATGTCTCAGTAGAACATTGGAACTGGGGTCAGAGAGCCTGGGTTTAAAGCTCAGCTCCGGCCCTCAGAAGCTGTGTGTCCCAGGGTGTACTTGACATCTCTGAGTGTCAGTCTTCTATCTGAAAATGCTATCCTCACTCAAAGAAGCAGAAGTGGTGGGAGCATAACAGACTAGAGGATTAACCAGAAACCAATGAGACTGGAAACCGAAGGAGACCTTGGCCACCTGCCTCAGCCCCCCGACGGCCAGCTGCATCTTGGGCCAGACGGGAAGAACGTGCCTGTGGTGAAATCTAGCGACGGCATGATGTGACGGGAGAGAAATGCAAAGCCTAATAGTGGTAGCCCCGCACAGAGCGGGGAGGAAGGGCTCTGTGCTTGGCATCTGGAAAGGGGCACTGAGAAGTTTCTAATCCTGTCCACGCAGGGTCCCTGCTGATCAGGGCTACTGTCTGTTTCAGGGAAGGTCCACTTGACAGGTCCGGGGAGCTCATTAAGGCCATTCAATTAACCCCCTCTGCTGTGTTCCCGACATCAGCATCATCCATCAGTCCTCACTGGCTGGGCGTGACCGCCAAGGGCCAGAGATGTTACAAATCGCTCACACGGTTGACCTTGTTTAACCCCATAATAGCGATCAGCGGATGTCAAGCTTCAGTACGTGAAGGAAGCTGCCCGAATGCGTGTTAGAAATCCTGAGCGTGACAATACTCCCCACAACCTTGTAACATGAGGCCACTTGATCAGACGGCAGGTTTGCGTGTTACCATGTATGGGAGACACACAAGTAGAAAATATATAAAAAACCACACCACATGGCGTTTGGGACTCAGTTTTTCGGGTACGAACCCAACTGAGCAGTGCCGGCAGGGGTAAAATTGCTTCCTGGAAAGAAAAGCCCTGGTGTCACGACTTGGTGCGAGAATCCGGCTCCACCGTAATTTCTGGCTCAACAGGCCTACGGGCAACCAGGGGTTGTGAATCCTTGCTTGCTTGCTTGCTAAACAAACACCTTGCTTGCTTAGTGGTGCACAGTTTTTGGAAGCAAGAGGCAGGCACTATTCTCCACCATCATGTCAACTTGAAAGAAAGGACAGCGATAGAGAAATTAAGAGAAGTACGCGGTATCGCACGGCTAACGGTCGGTGGGGATGGTATTCGGATTCGGGCAAAGCGTCCTCAACTCTTTAGCTGTTCGTTATGATCTAAACAGACTCTTTGATGGAACTCTGAGTATCATAGTATCTGGTTCCCCCAGTGGGAGTAACGACCAAGCAGGTGAAATTAATGTCTATTTTCATTCCTGCTTATAGACTTGTCTCCGCCAAGTCTGGCTATTTTTTTCACCTCTAGACACGATGCTAAGATCTAGCTCTGGAAAGGGAGGTAGAGAACCACAAACTCTCCACCAGCACACATGTACACACACACACACACACACACACACACACACACACACACACACACAGAAACTGGCCACCTGGAGGTGCCCGTGACTTCCCGGAGTCAGATCTGGAACCTCGGACCATCACTGTCGCGTGGGTCTGAGCGCTCATTCCCTTGGGCAGCACCGGGCGGCTTCGTGGAAAACACGCTCACGATAATCGGTAATGACAAGGGAACCCCTTACCTCAGAGCCCCCAGCTTCTGCCTCATGGTCCAGGGCCTGCAGCGGATATTTGCCATGAGATCCTTCTGGAACTGAATATTCTGGAAGATTTGTTCTGGATCATTGCTGTCCCCTGTTTCATCAGCATTAAAGCTGTCATCCAACTTGCTGAATGGATCAGGACATTAAGGAGGAAATCTGATTAGGAGAATTGCTTCCAGCAAAGATCTTGCCCAGGGCACATCCAGCTTCTTGCTGACCCAGGGTCACCCGTATGAAGTTTCTACGTGTGGACGGAGAGGGACCCAGGGGGGCAGCGAGAGAATGTGGCAATCTTGGAAGCCCCTGAAATGCATGCATTGGAGTCTGTGGCTTCGGTGGCTCAGTAAAAGAAAATGGTTTCTCAGCGTGAAATATATTATCAGAAGACATCACACCAAGAGACAGGAGGGCGCTTATTCCTGAATAGAAGCATCTATTCGCATCTATTCCTGAATAGAAGCATCCTTGTCGGCAAAACAATTTCTATTTCAGGCTGATCGAAATAATCAGCTAATTTTAAAGGTGGGGCTCCTCCTTGTCCCTCAACTCTGGAGGTAAAATAAAGAAAAACGCAGCATTGTGATCAGAGACCTTCCCTGCGTTCCTGCCTCTGATCTTTAAAACTGAGAGGCAGGGCAGGTAACAATTTCTTGAACCAAGCATTTAGCCGAGTAGATTTACGTGGGCCAGTCTTTCAGGGAAATGGCGACTTTGGAGGAGAACAATTTTTCAACGTGTAGCAACATTGATTCCCGGTCACGGTTACGATGCTAAATCCGACGTGACTTTTCGGGAGGTGCTATGAGTATCCTGCTATAGCTCTTTGATCAAAGATGCACTTAAAAGTAAAGAGAAAATAATTCCTTTGCTTTTCTCGAATTCAGATGGTTTTGACCCACTCATAGGAGAATTTTCTTCGATTTCTCCAACTGGTGGAGGTTTTACTATAACTTTATGAATATTTAACAAACTGATGGAGGTTTTAATATACGTTTAAATATTTAACAGATTCAAACGGCACTCCCCACTTCTCCCTGGCCCAAAGCCTCTCCCAACAGACACCTTATTTATTATGACGGATGTATTATCCGCTCTCTTTTGACACCGCAGATTGAGTAAACAGACAGAAAGCAGAGGACACACGCCTGTGGGTTCAGCCAGGTCGGGGCACGTCAGGTTCGGGTGCCCCAGTCAACGAGCAGGTACAGTCACCCCCCTCTGGGCACAGCGTCGAAATCGCTGACCCGGTTGTACAGAAGCCCCGAGGAAGGAGTTTGTGATTTCATTCGGAAGGAGGGGGGGCGGAGTGGGGTGTCTGTCATCTGGCCGGGGCAGGCGAGGCTCAGGCGACCAGGGCTTCCCGTCCTCAGCGCACCCGCCTCCTCCCTGCGGGCGGGGGCCACACTCACCTGAGCAGCAGGGACTCCTGGTGAGGGCAGTGCTGGCCGGTGTTTCTCCGGCTGCTTCTGTAGCGCTGGGGCGCCCTGGGGGGCTGCATGGGGGCCGGCAGCGTCCCAGGGAGGTGGGGGGTCTGTTCCGGTCTGTTCCACGGAGGTCTCCGAACGGAGCCCCTCGCCGCCCTGCGTCCTGGCTCCCGGCAGCAGGACTGTGAGTGTGCAGCAGGCACTCGGCGGGGAGGCCAGCTGTGCGGGCGGGATGCGCCGATTGGCTGCGGTCTGGGCAGAGGGAGGGGGAAGGCTGGGCCAGGCTGAACCAGGGATGGCTAGGTGCCCCCCCGCCCGCAGTCCCATCTGTGACCCCTCATGCCCACTGGGCTCGGCAGCTTGCCAAGCGCGTTAGCTCTGTTCCAGTGACTGGTGGTGACAAAATATTGAGGGAGAAGGCGAGGCATGGCTTAGTGCTTTTTGTTTTTACCTCTCAAGAAAGAGGCTTAGAGGGGCGCCTGGGCGGCTCAGTCGGTTGAGCATCCGACTTCGGCTCAGGTCATGATCTCAGTTCATGAGTTCGAGCCCCACGTCGGGCTCCAGCTCAGAGGCTGGAGCTGCTTCCGATTCTGCATCTCCCTCTCTCTCTGCCCCTCCCCGGCTCACTCTCTGTCTCTCTCTTTCAAAAATAAATAAACATTACAAAAAAAAAAAAAGAAAGAAAGAAGCTTAGAGTGAGAAGCTCACCTGTGTTCACACAAAAGCGTCCAGGAGAGACAATGCTAACATCTTATTTGTTTTTTATATTTTTCTCCACTTTGAGGAGAGTGGGATCTTACAGAAATGTTGAGAGAAGAGCAGCATGGATCTTGCGAGCCCCCATCCTGGATTCGCTAGTTGCTGACATTTGCTTTCTTTCTATCTACATACTTTCCCCCCAACACCATCTACAAGTGCATTTCAGAAATAATGACACTTTGCCCAGAAATGTTTCAGTGTGATATTAATAATCATCCAATTAACATTCTCACATTTTACATTTCCTAAGTGCAGCCACATTAATCAGCATGATAATGCTGCGGTGGAGAGAAATCCAGAGGCTCCCTAGAGCTTCATAATAAGAAAGTAGGAATTGGAGAGACCGCCCAGATGGCTCAACTGGTTAAGCATCCGACGTCGGCTCAGGTCATGATCTCATGGTTCATGAGTTCAAGCCCCGCGTCGGGCTCTGTGCCGACAGCTCAGAGCCTGGAGCCTGTTAAGGATCCTGTGTCTCCCCCTTTCTCCGACCTTCCCCTGCTCATGCTCTGTCTCTCTCTCTCTCTCAAAAATAAATAAACATTAAAAAATAAATTAAAACAAGAAAAAAGAAAAGAAAGAATTGGAGAGGTAGACGCTCACACAGATGCTCTGAACACATCACCTGCTGCTGTGAGGATGCTCCCTGGGGACACACTAGCTTCTGTCCCGTCTCCCGAGGCAGCGGTCAGTCAGCAGCTCCCTGGTCACCCGCAGGCTCCCCTTTCTAGCTGTTCGCTAGGATTTGCCACCAAAGGATGTCTCCCTGCATCCAGGGCTTTCCCCCGTGTCATGATACCAACCTCTATTTTCTAACTGACACACAGAATGGTTTGGGGCTTGTGCTCGCTGGCGGGGAGGGCAGGACAGACAGAGAGGGTGCCTTCTGCTGAGCCCCCGCCGGTGCGCTAGAGACTCAGCGGGCAGGTGGAGAAACGATCGGGGCGCTCACCCCACACGGGGCGGGGGGAAATCCGTCAGCAGCTCCGGGCGCGGGGCTTCGATGAGGGGCTTCCTTCCCTCCTTCATGCCTCCGTTGACTCATTAGCACAGTAATTAGACAGCTCTTACTGCCTGCCCCAGGCTGGACAGGCAAAGGGAAGCCCAGCCCGAGGCTGGCCCAGGGCCCGAGGGTCAGGGACTCTCAGGTGTTGGGACCCAGAGCCCAGGGCAGGTGAAGAACCTGGTGAGGGAGCTGGACGTGTGTGTGTGTGTGTGTGTGTGTGTGTGTGTGTGAGAGAGAGACCAGATTGCTTTTCTGCTAATTTGCCCGAGGCCATGGGGCCTGATGCTCTGTCTAAACACTACGTAAAATCTGTGTTTGCCAAATGGACAAAATAGTGCATATAATAATATGATTATTTCTTGGGGCGCCTGGTGGCTTGGTTGGTTAAGTGCCAGACTTCAGCTCAGGACATGATCTCACGGTTGGTGAGTTCAAGCCCCCAGTAGGGCTCTGGGCTGTCCACTTTCTCTGCCCCCCCAGCTTGTGCTGTCTCTCTTTCTCTCTCAAAAATAAGTAAATATTAAAATAAAAAGAGAGAGAAAGTAATGTATCATCATTAAAAAAATAGAAAGAGTAGAGAAATAAAAAATAAAAAAAATCTAGAGCAAGATTGCTTAGTGGTAAGAGTCAGCACTTCCAGCTTTTTACCAAGTGTCTATTTTTCTTTGTGTTTATATATTTTTTGATTTTACTGTATACATGCATTTCTCAATGTTTCCATCACTTTTATACCTAAAGCAATTTCCATGTATTTTTCAATTTTCTTTTTGTGGACATGTTCCATCCCTATTTAGTGGAATATTCTATCTAGAGCATGAAATATTCAAAATTTGCCCCATTTCTCAGGCATCCATTTTGTTCCTCCAGGTGCATTTTTTGCTCTCGATGATTTTTGGGTTTTTGCATCACTTCTTTAGAATTATTTCTCAAGGGGTGCCTGGGGGCTTAGTCAATTAAACTGCTGACTCTTGATTTCAGCTCAGGTCATGATCTCACAGTTTTTGAGTTCGAACCCCGTGTCAGGCTCTGTGCTGACACTGTGGAGCCTGCTTGGGATTCTCTCTCTCCCTCTCTCTCTGCCCGCCCCCACCCCCACCTGTGATCTCTCTCTCTCTCTCATAAACAAACAAACAAACAAACATAAAAAAGAATTAGTTTTCCAGAAGCGAAATGACTGGGTTAAAGAGAATATCCTTAAAAAAAATTCAGTTACATTTTTTTGTGTGTTTTTTAAAACATTTTTTAATGTTTGTTTGTTTGTTTGTTTATTTATTTATTTTGAGACAGAGAGACAGAGCACGACCCAGAGAGGGGCAGGGAGAGAGGGAGACACAGAATCCGAAGCAGCTCCAGGCTCTGAGCTGTCAGCACAGAGCCGACACGGGGCTCGAACCCACGAACCGTGAGGTCATGACCTGAGCCGAAGTCGGATGCTTAACCGACTGAGCGACCCAGGCATTAGCATCCCTAATGTTTTTTTTGTTTGTTTGTTTTTGTTTGTTTGTTTGTTTTTGGTAAAATGTTTTTAACGTGGTCATCGTTGCCTGTGATCTCTTTATGGTTTCCTCGGTGTGATTTTAAAAATTCCCCTTGGAGCCACCTGGCGTCACTGTGGCGATGGGTCCCAGGTGAGGCTGTCAGCGCTGCTCCCTGCGCCCGGTGCTCGGGACCCAGATTCTCTTCCCCAAGCCCTTCCAGGCCCCCCGGCAGCAGAGGAAGACAGACCTGTTCGGACAGGGGTGCTGCTGTCTGAACACGAGGGGATCAGTTACGCCCCACACGCTGCGCTTCCTCTGACACTTCGATCAGAGGCTTCAGGTGCTCTGGACGATGTCACATTAGGCCAGCACCAGCATGTGTCTACAGACAACACGGCTAACCGTCCCCGAGACGCCCACAGTTGGAGCACTTAAAATATCAGAAAGGATCCGATGTCAGAATGAGCTAAAACTCTTATTTCTAGACCAAATGCTTCCAGGATCTGGGTGATGGGGGAAGGGAGGTAATGAAGGGGAAGGAACAGATGTAGTGATAGAAGATCTATTTGTTGAGCAGACAAATCTCTTTCATCAAATATTAATAATAATATTTTGTTACACATCCCAGGAGGTCTGAGCAGAAGTCACCAGATGGTTTGGCTTCCAGGAACAAAACACTCATAACCTGTGTCATCGATTAAACAATTTTCCCCCTGCTTAGTGGATCTACTCCGAGACATTCACACCCCGAAGCCCATCTCAGGGTGTAACGCAGTGGGGTCCCCGTGGCAATGCCAGCCCCCCTTCCCGAAGGCATCAAGTTTTAACCTTTGCATTTTACAAGAGGGACTTTTTCCAGTTTTGAGACATATTTTCATGCCCGTGATGTTGTTTTAGGGACTCAAAAGCCTTTTGAGTGAAGTCTAGAAATACCTTTTGGGTCTGGGAAATGGCATTCAGGGTCGATGCTCAGGGGAAGATGGCTTCTGGTGTTGTGAGTAACGGCTGAGTCTGGTGAAACATGTGGGCGCGTGTGTTTGGTGGTGGTGAGGTCCTCATGAAATCATCAGCTGCAAATAAGTTTGAAGCTGAGCAGACACCCTGAGACTCCACCGGGGCTCATATGACACACTGGCTCAGCTGCAGTGCCTCCTGCAGCGAGCGAAGGGGACTGTCACCAGCTCATGGGACCCCGTCAGAGGGGGAGCCTATCACCCGATGGGATGCCGTTGAGACACAAATTACGGAGCCGCCCTGTGCTGCCAGGCAAGGACAAAAATGCATTTTTGCGCAGGATTGCATCTAAACGCGTACGTCGTCCTTGGGAATAAAAAAGGAAATCAAGCGTTCTCCATAACTGGGATACATCCCTTGTCAAGCAACCACTTAAAAGTTGGCTGCGTCTCTCCTCTAACGAGTTTTAGATTGTATTTACCTGGATATTAGGGGAATTGGAGAAAGCCCAGCAGAGCTGGGAAGGGCAGCCTCCTGGGAGCCCTCCCCTCCACACCCCTGCAGAGACTGTGCATCAGCCAGCGGACGCAAGGCCCAGGAGCTTCTGGGGATGGGCTGAGTGAACAGAGCAGAGCAGCTTTGGGCCAGAGTATCTTCTGGTAAGAAGACTTACAGCCCAACCCCGAGGTTTAGCGTGTTCCTGCTTCAGTCTACGTGTGATCGTTTAAAATCCTCTTAAAGAAAGTGATCTTCATTTTCCCCCTTCAATTTCATGGACATCCCTTTTCATCTTGTTCTGACATATTATTGCTTGCTTTATAATGACCTTTAAAAATCCTCTTCCTGAAAGTGTAAAGCACTTCCTCCCTTAACATTTCCTTGCCTTTCCCCAAACCAGACTTAAAAAATGAAAAGTCCTCCTCTTCTGCTTCTTTTCCTTTAGTTCTCCATCTCCTTCTGTGAGGCTAACGCTGTCTGCATGGGCCCACCTCCAGCTTTGTTGGTTTTTGAATGAGGAGACCTCCGTGTTGCCCATGTGTGGCCAGAAACAGCATTCACACGTAAATTCTATTCTTTTTTAATGTCTATTTATTTTTCAGAAACAGAGAGAGACAGAGTGCAAGCAGGGGAGGGGCAGAGAGAGAGGGAGACACAGAATCCTTAATGGATTCCAGGCTCTGAGCCGTCAGAGCAGAGCCTGATGTGGGGCTCGAACCCATGAACTGTGACATCATGACCTGAGCCGAAGTCGGACGCTCAGCCAACTGAGCCCCCCAGGCGCCCCACGTGCACTCTATTCTTGTCTTAAACACCATCACATGAAGGCTGTGAAGGTCTTCCTTAGAAATCTGGGATTTTACACTTTGTACAAAACCAAAAAAAAAAAAAAAAAAAAGAAAAAGGTTACACGTTACATCCTTCTCGAAGAAAGACAGGACCTGCTCTAACCTGTGAGACTAGTAAACACTGAACCTGCCATTTGTTCAGTTTCCCCTAAGAATCTAGTTCATCAGCCCCAACAATCTGCAGCCTCCTTGGACCTGGGTAGCCTGGTGACGAAACACAGCTGCGCTGTGCTGCCTGGGTGACCTTGGAGCAAGCTCAGCCCGTCCCCGAGCCTTCGTGTCAACACCTACAGAGTGGAAGTTAGCTCGAAAGGCTGTGTCCGCTGCTGTGTACGATGGGCTTAGCACAGCGCCTGGAGAATAGTAGGAGCACAAAACTCACAAGTCGTATTGTGATTTAATGTTTATTGCTTATTTTTTTTTATTTTTGAGAGAGAGAGAGACAGAGCATGAGCAGGGGAGGGGCAGAGGGAGAGGCAGACACAGAATCCAAAGTAGCTCCAGGCTCTGAGCTGTCAGCACAGAGTCCGACATGGGGCTCGAACTCTCAAACCGTGAGATCATGACCTGAGCTGAAGTCCGACGCTTCACCGACTGAGCCCCCCAGGCGCCCCAAGTCGTGCTGTGATTTCAACCTCACTGTGAAAGCGAGGCTGGAATGGTTCAGGCGTAGCAATTTTATATGAACAAGTGTTATGACCGTGATTACCGCTATCATTAACCTTACTGTAACTTCAGCATGAAAGCGTGATTAGAATGGTCTCAAAATTGTTTATTTCATGATAACTGACCTGGTTCATGTAAAGAATTTGCAAAGAAGGTACATTGCAAAGCTTTTTTTTTTTTTTTAATGTTTTTTATTTTTTTATTTATAGGAGAGAGAGAGAGACAGTGTGAGCAGGGGAGGGTCAGAGAGAGAGGGAGTCACAGACTGAAAGAGGCTCCAGGCTCTGAGCTGGCAGTCAGCACAGAGCCCGACGCAGGGCTCGAACCCACGAACCGCGAGATCATGACCTAAGCGAAAGTCGGATGCTTAACCGACTAAGCCACCCAGGCGCCCCGCAAAGCTTTTTATTAAGTACATGATAGCCATGCTCTATGCGCTTTTCAATATAGCCACAAATACGAATAAAACTTAAAAACGGCCTTCCTTCTTCCTACAGCAACAAGCCTGACAGCGGCGGGTGGCCCGTACGGAATGTACCTGCACGCTTCACCGCTGTTGGCTGTGGGTGAGGGACACAGGGACTCCTCCGGAGGTCCCAGGGAAGCGGGCTGCCTGCTGAACGAGGCGGTACTGTGTAATTGAACGTGTGGTCCCAGCCCAACGGCAGGAGAGAAGAAATTCGTTAAGTGGTATTTTTCTCGGGGTTAAAAAAGGAAGTCAAATCATCACTAATTACCACGGGGTCTTATTAAGTTTCTACGCTGCTAATTTGGAAACTGATAATGCAGGCGTGGCGTGCGTGATGGAGGACGCAAAGTGCAATTAAGAGCTGTCACTTGGGGATTTTCTGTCGGGCGCACTCTCAGGGATCCAGGCCGCGCAGCGATGTGAGTCTGTTGTGTCTCCCCTCGGTGCACCTGCGCGTTCACCGCCGCGCCATCCGCTTCATCGCCGTCACGATTCACTTCCAGGCGACGGTCAGGGAGTGGGAGTAACTCCAAGCACCTGGAAACCACGTGGGTTTCCACGTGCAAACCAGAGAGAAACTGTCGTGAGGACGCAGGCAGGGAAACGGCAGAGACTGACGGCGAGGCGGGCCTGTCTGTGCCGCAGGCATCGGGCCGGGAGAGACTAACGGACGGAGCGCAGGGCCGAGCGAGTGTGGCCGAGAGGCACCTTGGTGAGGCGGGTTTGAAGACGACCCTCAGCCCCCTGAAGAATGGGCTGTGGCATGTGTCTGGGCGGCCGCAGCTGAAAACAGGGGACCGTGGGACCCTGCACACGTCGCCTGCCCGGTGACTCCGCTCAGCCGTGCTTGAGGCCAGCTGTTGCTTCTTGGTTTCACCACACGATGAAACCCAATCCTGTAAACAAATTAATTTCCCCCAGGACTTTTGAAAGCATCCTAACTGCATTATCGCTTTTGTGCATAAAGGAAGCTTAGCATGAGAACAATTATGGGACGGACTTCAAACGGTCTCCAAATGGCCGTAAAGTGGGGACGGCCATCCGCAGAGATGGGGAGAACACGAACTGAGTCGTGCTCGCTAAAATCGAGGATCTTTTGTTGTGAGACCTGTGTTGACCCTTTCCTGTTCTCCCTCTCTTCTGGCAGAACTTCTTGGCCATCCTCATTTAAAAATTGTCTATTCCTTTCCTGCTGTCCGCACCCTTTCTGCTCTGTCCCCTCCAATTCTACATAATGTCAAGGCCAAAGTAAAATTCCCAACTTGACTTATCCCGGGATGAGCTGTCAAGGGCAGGGCCAGGGAGTGTGAGCAAATGTGCCAGACGGTACGGGATGAATTAGCACCTCCATTCGTATGGGTTTTCTTAAAAATTACTCCTATTGTTTATTTTATTTATTTTTTGAGAGAGAGACACAGAGCATGAGCAGGGGAGGGGCAGAGAGAGAGGGAGACACAGAATGTGAAGCAGCTCCAGGCCCTGAGCTGTCAGCACAGAGCCCGACGCGGGGCTCGAACCCATGAACCGTGAAGTCATGACCTGAGCCAAAGTCGGAGGCTTAAGTGACTGAGCCACCCAGGCGCCCATCTTTTGCTTATCCACGATTTAAGGCTGGTTTGTGCTGGTCCTATGCACTTCCTCGGGGATGAAAAGCAAAACGTACATGACCCCCTCCTTAATTAAAGCAACGGGGTGCCTGGTGGGAAGCAGGAGTCAGTGAGGTGCTGTGACTGCTACGGCCCCCTCCTGACGTCTCTGGCTGAGCCCGAAAACTCCACTGATGCAACACAGATTAACAGGAGGAAAGTCTACCCCTTTTTACTGAAGTTTTATACGTACGTGAGAACCTTCACAAGAGAATGGACAGCTGAAGAAGTGATCACAGGAGGCTTTTATCCCTTTGAAACAAACAATAGCAATGAACTTGTGAAGAATTGAGGAGATAAAGGGATTTGTATGGTGAAGAAGTAACATGGTTTGTTGTCTTATCTGGGGAGAAAGGAGGGGCAGAGGGCCCTTCCTGCGCCTCCTGTTTCTCAAGCACCTGTAACTGAAAACGGTCGATGTGCCCAGAGGCATGTTTCGGAGTGACGGGTCCTGGCTCCCTTCAGCTGAGTGGAAGCCGGAGCCGTGGAAGGGTAGAGGAGAGGAAAGGAGCGTTGTCTGTCTGCGCCCTGGAAGGCGAATCGCTTCCGAAAACACGGTGGAGGCTGGGTGAGGGCCATGGGTAAGCCACTCGAGACCAAAAGGCCTTGGTCTAGCATGGGCTCTGGGGACAGGTGGGAGCCGCCACTCCCCTCCAGTCACTCGGGCCCTGAAGCACAGGCTCATCAGTCTGCTCACTAATGTTCCAGCCTCACCAGCAGGGCACAGGGGAGGGAGCTGCTAAACGAAGGCGGTGGCCCCGGGGGCGTGGATGTTTAGACGCCGGGCACTGAGAAGACCCAGACACAGGGGGCAGGAGCCCAAGGCGTCGGCCATGGCGATCCAGGGCACCCAATAAGCTTCCACCCCAGTGTGTCCCCAGGACCCAGGAGATGTGCTGGATAAAGGCCCAGAGAAGCTACTAAGTCTTGACGTGAGCTCCACTCCCTCATCAGTTAAGTACAGCCTCATGCATTCAATAATCCAACCCGATCAGCACTTACTGATGTCCACAATGTGCCAGCCCCGTGGCTAGTCTCTGGGGACACAAGGGTGAATGGGACGGCATCCCAGGCATGTGGTATTGGGGTCTTCTGAGACCCTTGTGTCTGTCTGTGTCACGGCTCTGGGTCAACTAGGACCACGAGACCGTACTGCCTTGCCTCGCTTCTGAGAAGACTTCACCGACCTCCCTGCTCTTCTCATTCTGTTCTTCAGTCCGCCATTCAAGGACTTATATGACACCTGTCCCCTCTGAACCTCAAAATTTGTCTCCTCCCCCTATGCAGTTGGACCATCATTCCAAACCCCCTGCCTCTCCCCTGCTGCCTCACCCCCCACGTACGGACATTCTCTTCTCTTCTGCTCCCCTATCAGCAGCTGCCATGCTTCTCCAGAGTCCCCCACAACCACAGATGGCCTCCCCTGGTCCTCCTCTGAGGGTGTCTGTCTGGCAGAGCCCATCTCTCCCTGTCTCCTCCCTTTGTTCCTCCACCTCCAGCAGCCTCATTTCTCTCCGTGGCTGCACTTGCTCCGTCCATCCAGCTTAGCACCTCAGTCCTACCAGCCACCCCCTTCCCCAGACTTACTTATTGAAAGATTCCCAAAATTGCAGGAAAATTGCTCTAGAAATAGACCCCTTGAAAAGGCATCTCCAGGCGCTATTGTAATAATGGGAAAAGAAGGGCAAAGTCTTTGGTTTCTTCCAGAGGCTGGTTTTGAAGTTGCAATGGAATGAGAAAGTTAGAAGTGTTGGAGTTCTCTTGACATCAAACATACGAGTACCTCTTCATTAATTATCATCTCCTCTACATGCAGATATCTGGAAGTGATCTCATCGTTAGGAAACACACCCTTCCTTTCTCTGCTAGCTTCTCCAGTCTAGGTACAGCGAATCATCCGGCTAGAAGGGATCTCAGAGCTCTTTATTGCAATTCCTCCACTGGTATTTGAACATCACCACATTCACATGCCCCTATGTGACTAAGTCGCTCCTGCTTGAACACCTTTAGCTGGGGGGCTAAATGATTACTTTCTCCTGAAGTGGTCTATTTATCTTTGGCTTGCCCTCGCCATTAATGGTTCTCCTTCTTTATATGGGCCTGAAATAATTGTTCTGAAGTTTCTACCCATGGATTTGATTTTTATTTTCTAGAGCCAGAGAACTAATAAATGAGTATAGCAAGGTTGCAAAGCACAAGATCATGATAAAAATTCAAATGTTTTTTTTGTATCCTAGCAATGGATAATTGGAGATTGAAATTAAAGAAATAATGCCATTTACAGTAGCACCAAATAATGGAAAATTTAGATATGATTCTATATCAAAATATAGACATGATCTGTATGTGAAACACTGTAAAACCTTAATAAAAGATCTAAATGAGTGGAGAGATATTTCACATTCATAGACTGGAAGACTCAATATTATGAAGATGTCAGTTCTTATACCCGATTGGCCTGTGGATTCAACAAAACCTCAATCAAAGAACTAACAACCTATTTAGTATATATCAATAAACTCACCCTAAAGTTTGTAGGGAAAGGCACAAGAACCAGAGTAACCAAGATCACATTGAAGAACAAAAAGGGGGGGCTCACCCAACTTCAAGACTTACTATAAAACTATGGTAATCAAGAGAGCATGGTGTTGGTGAAGGAACAGACATATACATTGATGGGACAGAAGAGTCCAGAAAGAGACCCATGCAGATGGAGCCGATTGATTTTTGACCAGAGCAGAGGTGAGTCACTGGAGAAAGAAGTCTTTTCCCCAGATGGTGCCGAAGGGATTGGATGTTCATATATTAAAAAATAAACAAACAAACAAATAAATAAATAGAGAAACACACCTATAGCAGTCACAAAAGTTAATTCAGAAGGGATTATAGACCCAAAAGTGAAACGCAATACTATAAAATTCTAGAAGAAAACAAAGGAGAAAGTGTACATGCTGTTGGGTTTCGTGGTGAGGTTTTAGATACAACACGGAAAGTGGGATTTCATGAATGAAAACACTTGATAAGCAAGGCTTTATTAACATCAAAACTTCTCCTCTGCAGAAGATGCTGTTAAAAGAAGGAAGAGACAAGCCACAGATGGGAGATGATATTTGCAAAACACGTATGTGATAAAGAAAGTGTGTCCAAAATGCACAAAAAGCTATTAAAAATCAATAATGAGAATACAAACAACCCAATTAGAAAGATAGGTAAAAGATTTGAATAGACACCTCACTGAAGAAGATACTTGGAAATTTATACAAATAAAGAAGCATCTGAAAAATGCTCAACATCATTTATCATTAGGGAAACGCATATTTAAGCATTGATAAGATAGCATTATGTAACTTTTACGCTGGCTAAAGTCCAAAAAAACAACACCACCAATTGCTGGTGAGGATGCGGAACAACAGGAAGGCTCATTCACTGGTGCTGAGAACGCACAATGGGGCAGCCACCTTGGAAGACCATCAGCAGCTTCCTACAAAGGTAAGTGCAGTCTTACCCTAAGACAGAGTCTTATATGTAACAGAGGGATTCCTACAGTCTTTCTTCCCAAATTCATCACCCCAGCGAGAGCATGAGAAAACATGAGACAAATCCTGGGTCAGGGTCTGTTCCACAATATACCTGGCCCAATCTGTCCTCAAAACGGTCCAAGTTGTAAAAAACAAGGAATGTGTGAAAAATGGTCACAGCTAAGAAGAGTCTAAAAAGAAAGAATGATGAAATGTAACGTGGGATCCTGGATGAGATCCTTGAGCAGAAAAAGGTCAATAGGTGAAAACTAAGACGATCGGAATATATTATGGGTTTTAATTAGTAATAATGTATCAGCATTGGTTCATTAATTGTGACAGGTGAACCCATACTGATGTAGGATATTCACAACAGGGGAAACTGGGTGTGGGGTATCTGAGAGTTCTCTGCTTTTAATATAATTTATTGTCAAATTGGTTTCCATACAACACCCAGTGCTCATCCCAAGTGCCTTCCTCACAGCCCATCACCCACTTTCCATTCTCCCCCACCCCCACCAACCCTTAGTTTATTCTCAGTATTTAACAGTCTCTTATGGTTGAGCTCTGTGTTTTACTTTTGCAATTTTTCCATCCAATATAATAGTGTCAAGTGCAGAAAAAAAGAGTGCTAAACTGCCTTTCTAAATGTCTCCTTTTACGTCTATGACATTTCTTTTGCTCAAACTACACACTCTGGTGACATGGAACGATTAATAAAGACAAAAGCTAGCACTTACTGACCACTTCCTGTGTGCTATTTACACCTGCTAACTGTGCAGCCTATCTCCATTATAACCCCGGTAATAACGATGGTTGTGAGACAGTAAAGGGACACCCAGGCTCACTCTTATCTGGTTTTCCTGTTTTTCCTGGCTACGTGGGAGAGTGATATTTTCTAGCACCTTTCTGATGAGGCCAGGTCCTGAGCCTGGGTAAGTAAAATGTGTCCCGTGCAGAGCAAGACATTTCCCAGTTGGTACAACCCATCCACATACCTTGTCCCCTTTGGCCATGACCATGGGAGCCTTGGGTTGAGATGGTAGGGCCACAGGAAGGATGGAAGGAAGGAAGGAACGAAGGAACGAAGGAAGGAAGGAACGAAGGAACGAAGGAACGAAGGAAGGAAGCTGGGTCTTTAAGCCAGCACAGAGGAGAACTTCCCTGAAGTGTCACTGGAAACACATCAGCGTCTGATGCGGGCCAGACATTAACTTGATTGTGTTGGACGTAACCTCTTAGATGCAGACTCCCGTAACGCCGAGACTTAATGTAAAGTATATCCCGTGTAGCGACAGTGTGATTGTGCGGTCTTCATTGATAGGACTGATGGCCCCAGTTTTGTAATAAAATCTCCTGGAGAATATTGGCTCAAAGAGTGACAAATCACGGAGAGCACTACAGCCTTGTTTCACACTTTTGCGTTAAGTCCTTGAAGCGGATCTTTCTGATTCCTTTTGATCCCAGTGGCCAGCTGAGAACGTTCACTGACGTGCTCACATATTCTGACCTCTGTTCATTCCTGCCGCTTAATGATCTTCCTAAAATTGCATAGGAAATGGAGCAGATGCAATTATAGTGTTTGCCGGCCCTAAGCCAGATAAATAGGTAGAAGTCTAGCCCAGTGTCTCCCCATGGCAGCCCCCAGCCCTCCGCCCGGGTTTCACTGAACCATCCATCACGGCACAGCCTTGCTCCAATAACAGCATCACCTCCTGGAGAGTAGAGATCATGGTAAAGCCATTGCAAATGGACATAACCAGTTAATATCCAAGCTCCTTTTGGAATGGAGCTTTCGTAAATTTATGTCAGAGTTCTGATTTCCCAGTGAATAATCCATCGGCTCTTCAGGCCACAGCAGACCTTTCAATACAACCTCCCTCAACTCTGGGTCCCAGGAGACCTAGTCTCCAGCCAGGAGCCGGGACCCTTTGGACCGTGCGGGTGGGACCAGGCATATTAGGAGGGCTAGTTACACGTGCCGGGCAGAGATTTGTCTCCGTGAGAAAGGAAATGCTTCTGTGGCTTGGACAGGGTGCTGCTCCTCCAGAATAGTATCTCCAACCTGTCCTTCAATTCCGTAGCATGGAGAGATTAACCCCTCTCAAGGGAAGAGTGGAAATAAAGAGTAAGTGAATGTACTCCTTTGTTCTTTTGGGTTTTGCTTGATAATAGAGAATAAAAGCAATTTCTTTCTTTGACCTAGCTCGCGACACAGCGCAAGGGGAGCAAGTATTCCCCCGTCACCTTCAGTGCTGACACGGCAGGAATAGAAACAGGAACTTTCCTTCCCTGGCTGGGTAGATGCGCAGAAGTGTTCGAATCTATGCTTGGATGTGAGGGCCAGGGACTGCTAGCCAAGGGAAGGGCACACTCTTGAGATCCCAGGGCCAGAAGGCCAAGGACAATGGTAGATGACAGCTTTTGAAAAATCCAAGGATCCATTTTCTTAATCCAGAAAGCAGCATTTTCCTCACTGTTCTTTCACGCGTTGAGAGGTAGTTATGCACGAAGCGCCTGTTCCCGACCTCTTTCCTGGGTCCCGTGATGGCCACACCCTCCGCTTCACCAACCTTCACTCTCCCTGTAAGATATAACCAAGTATTGTCACTCTCTCTGCTATTTTAATTGATGTCTAATAAAGACTATGGCTCGTCTTTGTCCCCAGCTCCTGGGATGTAGCCTCAAAAAGGCTGGAATTTCCTGTGTGCTGGGAGTGTCTTTGGTATTCATGGTGAGCCCCTGGGATCACATTTGGCAATTTATTCTAAGAAGATGACTCAGATGGGTCTACCCTGCCCCAGAGCCCAGTCCTGGCATCACCACGCTGGGGCTTTGAGCCGGGTCACATCAGCCCAGTCTCCAGGAAGGGACAGGGCGTGCGGGCTGGAGGTTGGGTTCAGTCACATGGCTAATGATTCAACCATTCGTGCCTGCATAGTAAAAGTTCGGCAGAAACCCTGGATACCAGAGCCGGGGTGGGCTTTCCTGGTTGGTAATATTCACACACATCCTGACTCCAGGCGGAGAGGGTGGCAGAGGCTCTGTGCTGGGACCCTCCAAGACCTCACTCTCTGTGTCTCTCTCTCTCACCCTTGACTCTTCTGACTTGTACCCTTTTGCTAAAATAAAACTGCAGTTGCAAGAATGGTGTTTTCTCGAGCTCTGTGAGACATTCTAGTGAGCCTGAGGTGGCCGTGTGACCCCCTGAAGCTGTCGCCGGCTGACTCTTCCTCACGACCCCGCTGTCCCACAGGAGGCCGGGGCTCCACCCTGCACATCTAGCTGAAGTGCGTTCTGGATCATAGAATGGGGGCCTCCACGTGGTGCGGGTTGGATGGAGGCCGAGCAAATCCTCACGGCGCAGACATTGTTGTCCTCGGACAATGGAAGGGCAACGCTGGCTGATCCCTGAGTCTTCCCCCGATGGCCGAAAGGAAGACGACTGACCTCTGAGACTGTGCGGACCCATCATGCCCTCTCCCTTGGCTCCTGGTATCTCAAGGCAGGAAATATCAATGGACCCTATCTTACACTTAGGCAAGTTGTCCATCTTGATGACGCCGAGCGTTTGAACTGAGCAGTCGACCATCTGCAACTTTTGTCCTCTGGGTCTGTGTCGAATGCCTGATGTCGCATCGTCTGGTCTTGTAGGTGAAGAAGGTACGTAGGTAAAGAAGAGTGCAGCCTACCAGCAATGAAATGATGTGATCCCCAAGTGTGTGCGCATGGGTGCGTGTGGGTGTACGTGTGTGCGTGCATGTGTGTGTGTGATGAGAGAGCGAGCGTGGGAATAGCCGAGGGCACAGTTCAGGCTAACAGTAGCCCCAGCCAGGTGGGACGCGTGTGATAGTCCTTGGACACTCCCGGCTGCCCCCAAAACGGGAAAGGACAAAACACAAATGGTCAAACTGATGAGTCTCCCCCAGGGAACCAGAAGAAGGCAATCCCATCAATAGGCTGAAGCCCTGGAACCCCCCACCGCCTTAGTGCTAGTGCTTTGTTAGAGGGAAGAACAACCCTAACTCAACTGAGGCCTCCTCTAAGTCTTTAGTACGTGAAAGTCTCTTTCAAAACTCCCTCTTGACTTCATCTCCCCCCCTCCACACGACAGTCACCCCCACGACCTCGGTGCATCTCTTCCTGCCCATGGGCCCTGTCCCCAGGCCTTAATAAGACAGCTTTTTGCACCAAAGACGCCTTCAGGAATTCTTTCTGGGCTGGCGGCTCCAGACCCCACGAATCCCCCATCACCCTGAAACTTCGTAACGTGCGCACATAGGATGTGCACAGCCCCATCTTCCTTCCGAGGCTCTGGCGCTGGGGAATGACGCTGGACTCGCTCAAGGCCACACCGAGAAGACAGCCCCCGCCATCTTGGAGTCAGAGAGATTTACCTCAGGATGCTGAGTCTAGAATTTTCCCCGCGCCATTTACAATCCCTGACTGGGAAGGATCTTTCCCTGTGATGGTTGGGTGGTCCTGGGCCTTGCCCTACTCAGGGGTGTGCCTAGACTTGACAGTGGCCGCCTTGAAGTGGTCCCGTCCAGGGGACCCTGCCTTGAAGGCCACAAGGGAAAGGCGTGGTCCCCAACCCCTCCCCAAACACTGACGCCCACTCGGCTCTCCCCGTCCTGCCCAGGGCACGTCCCAGGGAGCTGAGCCGGGCGGGACGCTGCGTGGGGCTGTCACAGTCAGAGTTCCCGCCGCCGCAGTCTGCAAGGCCGGGCTGCCTGGTCCCCACCCGCGGCCCGTCACGGGCACTCCACCTCGCAGCTGTTCATTTCCTCACACTCAGCAGAAGAATCTCTCCGTCCCGGCTGCTGACAAGGGATTCTGTGACCTCTCTGGGATTCAGGGCGACTGCCCTCCAGACAGCGCCAGAGGCTGGGCTAGAAATTACTTAAGGCATTGATTTCCTTCTGGAAGGCGGAGTCCAGAAATCCCAGGACTAGGAGAAAGTCTCCACCTTGTGGCCGAATTCAGTTCTGCAATCAACTCCTGCGCGGCCGCGGCAGGTCCCCTTAGACACCCCTTCTTCACTTCAAACCAGGTTTGTTTCATTCACAGCCATTCGGAGGGGGTTTCAACTTGACAATGAACTGTGCACAGGTATTCCTTCGTTCCTTTACTGAGGAGATCCTCCCCCCACCCCCCGACCCCGCGGGCCGGGGAGGGAAGCTTTGCTGACGGACAAGGCAGGGCCCCTACCTGCGCGGCTGGCAGAGAGCCAGGTTTGCGCAGCTGCGAGACGCTTCTGCGCGCACCTGTGCTGCGGGACCACCCGGGAGAGCCCGGGAGTCAGGTGGGCCTTCTAGAGCCGGAGGTCTCCGAGCAGCTCCCTGAGCAGGGGCAGAAGTTGTCTTGGGGAAGGAGAAGGGAAGAGCAGTGAGGGCAGAGGAGGAGGTGGCTGATCGTTGAAAGAATTTGAAAAGGTGCAAATCTTAGCTTACAGTGGAAGTTACCGCCAGGAGCTCGGATTTTGTCCTGGCGCCACCAGAAGCATGTAGGCAAGCAGTGCGTAGAGAGACACTCTGGGTTGTGTGAGATGGACTCGAAGGGCGCGGTTAGAAGGTCACCACGGCCTCAGGGACACAGGGCGGGAGGCTGAAGAAAAGCACGCAGCAGGGCGTGGGGCCAGGATGTGACAGGGTCCCGGGTGTCACTGCCGCAGCGATGGCTCTCGTGAGGGCTAGCAGCGTGTGGGCCGAGCCGGCAATCGCCGTTGTGACAAACCACAGCGCGCCCCGTGGATGAGAGCCACACCCGAACGGTTACCATACGGCTTCCGTGGGGCGGGGTCCCGACGGGCTCCAGAGGGCTCTGCTCGGGGCATCACAGGGCTGGATCAAGTGTCAACTGGGCAGTGGTGTCCCCTGGGGACCTTGGTGTCCTTTACATTTATTAATCAATTTAATTTAATTTAGTTCTTTTCCTGGGGTCCCTTTTAAAGCTCTCGTGGTTTCTGGCAGAATCCAGTTCTTTGCCGTTGGAGGAGGGAGGCGCTCGGCTTCCGGCGGCCACCTGTGCAGTCCCCTGTCACGAGGCCCCCTCCCCAGGTCAGCGGGGGGCTGCCTGCCTCCGGTCTGCTGGGACGGAGGCTTACACGGGGTAATCAGGGGTGTGACCACCTTGTAACACAGCACGCCCACAAGTTCTGTCCACACTCGAGGCCAGGGTCATATAGGCGTGAGCCCCGGCAGGCGGGACTCTGGGGGGCCACCCCCAGCTCTGCTCGCGACAAGGGCCAGGAGGCGGCAGATCCCAGGTGGACGCTGGGAAGAGGAGGCAGTCACAGGCTCTCCGGACTGGCCGGGGAAACGGCCTCACCGTGTGCCAAGGACCCATTGCGCATCATGGCGGTGTGGCTCGTACAATGTCTCCCTGACCTCTGGGGGAATCGAGCAAGGCGGGTGAGAGCTGTTCTCTCTCTTTTTTTTTTTTTAGAGAGAGACAGCGTGATTTTATTTATTTCTAGGAGAGAGAGAGAGCCAGAGTGAGCAGGGAGGGTCAGAGAGAGGGAGTCACAGACTGAAACAGGCTCCAGGCTCTGAGCTGGCAGTCAGCACAGAGCCCGACGCGGGGCTCGAACCCACAAACCGCGAGATCATGACCCAAGTGAAAGTCAGATGCTCAACCGACTAAGCCACCCAGGCGCCCCAACAGCTGTTCTCTTTTATGGGCTCTTGGAATTTGTAGCATTGGGATCACAGGAGAAGTCCCGGGGCAGCTCAGTCCTGCCTCTTCTTCCCAGCTGAGCACATGGATACCTCACCGCTATTCGCAGTGACCTTGGCCCTCAGCTCAGGTCTGCTCTCCGCCAGCTCCCAGCGTCTCCCTTTCCAAATGGAAACCAGTCTCTGTATCAGCGTCTGCGTCTCTTATGCGAACGTTTTCTGCACCCAGATGTGACGTGAAGCTTTAAACCACATTAATGACACTTCTAGCATCAAAAGCTGGTGTGACCTTTTAGGGCCTGGGAGCTTCTGAAATGAAAGACTCAGAGCCTTTCTGCCTTTTCCTCTCCCTTGTTCCGTCTCCTCTCTGTTTGTAGTCGGACCTCGACGCTCAGCCGTGGGCACAGCGCTGGCGGCAGGAGACAGGAGGACCCAGGGCACTCAGGCGGCTCAGGAGATCTGCTCGTGCCTCCGATCTCGCACTCAGATCCCAAGAGCGGAGCCGCTGCTTTGCTTCTGTCCACGCGGCGCAATGCCACACCTCCACGGGCTGTGTCCCTGCAGCCACGTCCTCCGTGGGTCCGTTTCCTCCAGCACAGCACTTGCTGTCCGCAGAGAAGAGTCTTTCCCCTGCTGCCCATGCTCCCCGGACCGGGTCCTGCACGGCCTCCAGGTTAGGCTGGGAGCCTGGTGGAGGGGCGGCTCTCGGGCCTGGGGCCCCCTCTCTCCGCACATGCCCCAGCATCAGTGTCGAAGGCTAACAAGCCCAGTGGTGCCTGAGGGAAATGTCTAAATTGTCCCTAGTGGTTTATTAAGGGTGGTGGGTGCGGAGGGAGGAAATCTTGCGGCGCGTACCAGGGACCGCCAAGCCCATCAGCAAGCAAAGGAACCTGAGCCCGAAGTATAGTACAGAAGTCTCTACATTATTTTAATCCAAAGTCTCCTGAACTTTTCGGACCCATGGCTTTGAGTAACCGTTTGCCCTATAAGGTAGTCGTCTCTAGAATGCACTGTGGGAAATGCTGTTTTGCACAAATGAACAGGTTTTTCAAACTAGACCCCTCCCCCTTCTAGAAAGTTCACTCACGCGGTGTCAAGGCTCCCTGTGGAAATAAGCCCACGAAACAAGGAAAACGAGAGGAATTTATCATCTCTGCCGCCACTGGATCTTGGGAGCAGTCGAGTCCGTGTGGAAGCCGCACACAGAAGAAACAGGAGGGTTGGAGGGACCGGGGAGGCAGCCGGTGACCGCAGACCTCAGCATGACCCCGTCCCTGCCGGCCGTGTGTGGTGTCCCCTCAAGGACGAACAGCATGTGCCGCGTGTGCAAGCCGTGGGGGCTGCAGGGAGCCGGGCGGTGGGGGGTGACAGTCTGGGGCTGATTTGCTCTAGAAGCAGAGGGCACGGGGTTTCAAGGCCGCACACGGGAGCCGTGGCCGCAGGACGCAACCGAGTCCTCGTGCAGCAGAGACAGGGCAACAAGACGCCTTCGGAAAGTAAGTGAAAAAGTTTGTCTTTAAAAAAAAAGCATCAGGGCACCTGGGAGGCTTAATCGTCTAAGCGTCTGACTCTCGGTTTCAGCTCAGGTCATGATCTCATGTTTCGTGAGTTCAAGCCCCACATTGGGCTCTAAGCTGACAGCACGGAGCCTGCTTGGGTTTCTCTCTCCCTCTCTCTCCGCCCCCTCCCTGCTTGTGCTGTCTCTGTCTCTCTCAAAATAAATAAATAAACTTAAAAGAAAATTTATTAAAAAAAAAAAGAATCATTTTACGATAAAGAGAAAACAAACCAGTGGAGTCTGCATATAACAGAAAACTATAGAGGTGCCTGGGTGGTTCTGTTGGTTAGGCCTCCAACTCTTGATTTCCGCTCAGGTCATGATCTCACGGTCTTGGGTTCAAGCCCTGCATTGAGTTTTGCGCTGACAGTGCAGAGTCGGCTTGGGATTCTCTCCCTCTCTCTGTCCCTCCCACGCTCATACACCCTCTCTCTGGGTCTCTGTCTTCTGCTCTCTCTCAAAATAAATAAATAAGCATAAAAAAAGATGGATGAAGGTAGGAGTGAACTATGAGGAGGCGAAGAACCTAGAGTAACAGTGTTGATTCGGAGGAGAGAGAGACTGGCCCGATCATTTGCCAAGGATTTTTTTTAAAGGCTTAGTGAGCACGGAGAAAACCAAAAAGCCCCAGTGCAGACACACAGGGAGGGGCGGGGAGATGGCGGCACAGGAAATACGAGGGGCATAAATCACAGGGAAGAGGATACAATGGGTGGAAAACAGGAGTCGAGCGAAACACGGTAGAGACGCGGGAGAAGGGAACGCAGACTATGGACGCAGAGGAATGAAAAGTAAAGGGTTGGGGAGAAAATGATAAATAGGGGGCTCAGGTAAAGAGGATCCAACACACGCACAGCCAGGCTGTCTCCCAATCGATGGAACAGAACGCAACAGAACTGGTATTTAAAGTTGCAATTGAAGAAAGCATTCCCGAAATAAAAACAAAATACTTGCATTTATACACTGTAAAGATGCACCATTTATCCGGGAAAATGACCCAAAGCTGACAACATGAGGACATACCTGAATAAAATCGTGCACTTTAGAGACAAATAGAGAGCCTTTCGAGTGTCCATGTGAAATAAATTCACATACACGGGGGGGAAAGCAGAGCTGGCTTCAGATGTTCCCACAGCAACACGTAAAGCCAGAAGATCATGTTCACAACCCTTGTAGATACTCAGCAAAAGAAAGGAAAATTTAAGGGTTTCATCTCCGAGCTGATTGTCCTGTGAGTACAAAGCCCACAGACATGCTTTTGAATCAGCTGGAGTTCAGACTTCGAGAAAACTAGCAAAGGCTGAGCCTCGGTGAAAAAAGAAATGCATGAGGCTGCTATGGCCGAAGGGCCAGCGAAGGGCAAGAAATACACTTAATCACAGCTAAGACTAAAATAATGCAGACGGGTCTTAGAGCGGAATATACGAACCATAGGCACTAGCGCGTGCGGATGATCTAAGCAACAGAACTGGGCGGCAAAAGCCAATTCACTGGGGGGAAAGTAAGTATACTTCCCACCTGTTCTATAAAAGTTGGAGCGAAAGGGATTAACTTAAGGCATAAATTCAAATCTTAGTCTAAGTTAGGTGATGGCATCACTTAATAGTTCAAAATCAGGCACCTGGCTGACTCAGTCAGAAGAACATGTGACTCTTGGGGCGCCTGGGTGGCTCAGTCGGTTAAGCGTCCGACTTCGGCTGAGGTCATGATCTCACAGTTCGTGGGTTCGAGCTCCGCGTCGGGCTCTGTGCTGACAGCTCAGAGCCTGGAGCTGCTTCGGATTCTGTGTCTCCCTCTCTCTCTGCCCCTCCCCTGCTGATGTTCTGTCTCTCTCTCGGTCTCAAAAATAAATAAACTATAAAAAAAAAAGAACATGTGACTCTTGACCTCAGGGTTGTAAGTTCAAGCCCCACATTGGGCGTAGAGATTCCTTAAAAAAAGTTCAAAAGCAACCCAGAGATATGATATTGTAAGTTAAAATGGGGTCGTAGGACAGGCAAAGGAAAAAGAAACTGGTGAATTTATCACTGTTTACAGGGATGTTGTCTAACAAAATCAGGAAATAGAAGTATTAAATGATGTTATGTTGGGAATCAGGAGAGTTCATGTACAAGCCATTGCAGCTATTAGGAAAGAACACACAAGTGTGTGCGCCCACACACACACACACACACACACACACAGCACATATTAAAGGCTTTTAAAACTATTGAACAGAAACTGTACCACAAAATAACATGACAGAACTCAGACAAAATGTGCCATAAGTACGTGAATGGGATTAACGAATTTATAAAGAGAAAAACACGTCAGATCAAGAACAAAGGCATCTGTCAGGCCTGTGAGAGACAGACAGGTGGAAACACAGAGTCGGGCACACACTCACAAGGCAGACCCAGTGATCAAGGTCACCTAACAAGGTGGCCGTTGGCCGTGAGACCTTCCATGAGGTCACAGATGTGAAGTATGCACGGTTGACGGGGGACCGAACCGCCCACACGACGCCGTGAGCCTGACCCAGCCCCCTGTCTGCTGCGTAGACAACTTTCTCAACAGACTCTTCGTGCGAGCGGAGTGGTCCACCAAGTGACAAGTCATGTTCTTTGTGACATATGGTCCTGGTGAGAGAACAGACTAGTGGTACTGGTCACAGGAGAAAGGAAAAAGAGACTCAGGGAAGTGATAGAATGGGGCGGTCCTGGGGCGAGGGCTGAGCCGGTTGGTTTAAACCTTTCTGAGAGAATGAAGTCCACACTTGGAAAGTCTACTAAATCGTGTCCAGATTATTGGTTTAGAACAGAAAGGGTGGAGAACTGAGATGTTAAGACTAACGTGAAGCATATGACAGTGAAGAAAATGGCAAGTCCTGCAATTTGCTCCATGAGACTTAAATAGAGCATCGTGCAGACTCGGCATAAATTATTCCACACAGAAATTAGTTCTGCTACTCAATTGTTGTTTTTTTATTTTTTTGCTACTATAAAAATTCTGCCGCGGATACTCTTACAGTTAAAGTCAGTTGTTACACAACATTCACGATTAAGGATAAATTCTTAAAGGGGAAATCGCGGAGTCAGCAGGATGCGTAGTTTAAAGAGACTCGCGACGGAATTCCAAACTGTCCTCTGCCCAGGCTGCCCCAATTTTCTCCTCGGGCAACACGTCCGAGAGTGAACATTTACCTCCCGAACACGAGGCAGCTCTCTGAATCTTGGACAATTAGGTGAAAAATGCAATCAGAGTGTGGTTTAAGTTCACATTTGTTTGATTACTAGTAGGTAAGCATACAACCTCTTATATGTTCATCTGCTGGTTGTGTTTCTTGATTTTGTATTTCCTTGTGTTATCAGGACAAGTGTTCTCTACTCAACTGCGCTGTTAGCGATTTGGGGCACGATAGAAGCCTGAAGTTTCAGGGGCACAGAGATCTCGGGGCCTGTGGCTCACCTCAGTGTGCAGAGAGAACCCTCACTGGCAAAGCCCGTTTCCCCTTCCTGTGGGCCCGGGACCTAGACTTCCTTGCTGCGGGAGCATCCAGGACATGAAGGAGCGAGCAGTGGGTGGGGAAAGAAGCTGAAGCGGAGCAGAGAGTTGGGTGTGTGCTGGTTAAAAAATAATCAAGGAGGGGCGCCTGGGGGGCTCAGTCGGTTAAGCGTCCGACTTCGGCTCAGGTCATGATCTCACGGTTCGTGGGTTCGAGCCCCACATTGGGCTCTGTGCTGACAGCTCACAGCCTGGAGCTGCTTCGGATTCTGTGTCTCCCTCTCTCTCTGCCCCTCCCCTGCTCATGCTCTGTCTCTCTCTCTTTCAAAAATAAATGAACATCATAAACAATCAAGGAATGGGGGAGTGTATCAGCGTCCTGTGGCTGCTGTAACAAATCACCACATTTATTCTCTTATGGTCCTGCGGCTCAGAGGCCCACAGGCAGCTCTGGGACCCCCGTGCAGGCACCGGCAGGGCCACACCCACCTCACGGCCCCGGGGGAGAGCCCTTTCCTGCCCTTTCCGCTGCCAGAGCCCAATTCCTCTCACTCGCCCACTTCTGACCCCCCACCCCCCACAGTCAGCAGGGCCCTCCAGCTTCGGTCCGCAGGCCGTCCGGTTCTCCGTGTCAGACCCCACGCCGCCTCACTCTCCGCTTGTGGTTCCGCTGGGCCCCACCCCTCACCGTGGAAAAGCAGGCTGACCTCCCCACCTGAAGATCCTTCACGTAATCACATCAGCAAAGTCCATTTTCCGCAGAAGGTGGAGGGGTTTGCCATCCCTGTTTCCAAGGGTCAGGATCCGGGGGTCCTGTGATTATCACACGGCCTCACCCCCTCCAGGGAGGACGTGAAGGGAGGTTGAGAACAGGGTCCCCAGCGGCAGAGGGGACCTGCCACAGACCTGTCCAGCCTCTACTCCTCCGCCATCACGAGGTGGGACGTTCGTCCAGGACCAGGACCCGGCGCTCGCTGCAGCGAGTCCATCCCTATTGCCACTCACTCCCGATTTTAGTGATGTGTTCAGGGAAGGTCGCTTGAACTACTTCCTAACTCAGACCGGCTGACGGCTTGCAATTCTACCTCCAAGCTTGTAGAAGGAGGGTCGCTCTCTCCTGGGCCTTGTCAGCTCTCCTGGGTGGAGGTGGCGGTGGGGGGAGGGGAAGGGATTGCAGACCTTTTTCGATTGTAAACCTTGTAGCACTATTTGATTATTTTTTTTTTTAAGTTTGTTTGTTTGTTTGTTTAGAGAATTCCAGTCAGGCTCCACACTGTCAGCACAGAACCCAACACAGGGTTCAACGTCACAAACCGTGAGATCAAGATCTGAGTCAAAATCAAAGGTCAACGCTTAACCAACCGAACCCCCAGGTGCCCCCACTATTTGACTTTTCAAAGTATGTGCATAAATTACTTGGAAAATTTTTTTAAAACTGAAGTGGAAAAGAGAATCTGATTTGAAAGATACAACTAAAATGAAATGTAATGTCAGAGTGTGGATTATTATTCTACAGAATATCCTTAGTTTTCATATTCTCATTTTTTGTTTAACTTCAACGTGCGTTGCCCCAAAAGCATGTGGACTCCAAGAAATCTTATTTACTTATTTAACATTTTAAAATGTTATTTATTTATTTATTTATTTATTTATTTATTTCTGATAGCGAGAGAGAGAGAGTGAGCAGGGGAGGGGCAGAGAGAGAGGAAGACATAGAATCTGAAGCAGGCTCCAGGCTCCAGGCTGTCAGCACAGAGCCCGACGCGGGGCTCGAACCCACAAACCGTGAGATCATGACCTGAGCCGAAGTCGGATGCTTAACTGACTGAGTCACCGAGGAGCCCCCAAGAAATGTTTTTTAAATGGAATACTCTCAGGACATCGTTGTGGGAAAGGATAGGGCGTCCTTATTGTTTTCCAGCTCATTTTGGATGCTTTCTAGCTCAGCTTAGATGTATTTCAGGCTTCTTATAAAGTAAGTAGCAAACTTACACTTGACCAAACTGTGGTTTTCTTGGGTGGCTCTGGTTGGAGAGCTCCTGTGATTCTTCGTGACATAGAATTCTTTGCTGGACACTTTCTAGCACTAATGTGAGGGGCGTCTATTTGCTCCAGCCTCCTCGAGAGGACGTCTCGCTGACTTGTGTTTCCCAGAAACTGCTATAACTTCGTGGGCTCCGACTCGGGATCTCTTGCTGGACCTGCTTCATTCAGTAGCCTTCAGACCATCACGTGTCATGTTCCACTTCCCCAGCTTTGACCTGGGAGCTGCCCGTGTCTGAGGGACAACCCTCCGCCTTCCTCGTTATCCTGAAAAGCAAATCTCTCTCCTAGTTCTGGCTGTCTTGTCCCTGCTCTGTCCCTGTGGGGTGACAGACTGCTCCTGAGGGGGACACGGTGTCTCCGTGCGTCAGCTCGCTTCCACCCAGGCACACCGCCGGCCCGAGGTGAGCGGCGCTCACCGCTGTGACCCGTGAAGGAACAAAGTTTAAAAATCAGAAAGCGTTTTAGAGATTGGTGAGTTCAGCATCTCACCGAGCGAGGAGCCGCCTGGAAGAAAACCCCTGACGTCTTGTCGTCCTGGATCAAAGTATTTCCAGTTACAGAAAAGTCAGGACTGAAATTTACGGACCAGGTTCTTAGGATCAAAGGAGATCTTAGAAATGGCGGAAGGGAGGGGCGCCTGGGGGGCTTAGTCGGTTAAGCGTCCGACTTTCGCTTAGGTCATGATCTCGCGGTTCGTGGGTTCGAGCCCCGCGTCGGGCTCTGTGCTGACTGCCAGCTCAGAGCCTGGAGCCTGTTTCAGTCTGTGACTCCCTCTCTCTCTGACCCTCCCCTGCTCACGCTCTCTCTCTCTCTCCTAGAAATAAATAAAAATATAAAAAAAAAAAAAAAAGAAATGGCGGAAGGGAGTGTTTCTCAAGGTGAGGTCGTTGACCTTCAGAAGCCAAGAGCCCCCCAGAGATACGCTTGTCAAACTGTGCTCTGCACATTTGTCTTGGTGTATCACATGGCTCTTGTGCAGTTGAGCTGTTTTAGAGAAAACAGGATGAACCAAATCATATTCCCAGTGTTCCACACATTTGAAATGTAATATTAGTCATAACCTAAACACTCCATCGCATTCCTAATGACTGTATGTTTTAATCTTCTTAACTTTATTTATTTATATTGAGAGCGAGAGAGACAGCAAGCAGGGGAGGGGCAGAAAGAGAGACACAAAACCCCAGGCAGGCTCCGCGCTGTCTGCACAGAGCCCGACGCAGGGCTCAGACTCACGACCTCGAGATCATGACCTGAGCTGAAGTCGGACGCTTAATCCACTGAGCCACCCAGACGCCCCCCTGACTGTTGTATTTTAAGTGTTGTTCCAGTGCTCAGAGAGGGGCACTGATGAGTGTCCCTGCTGTCACTCAGCTAGAGAGTGCCACGTTTTCCCCGTGATTTGCATTTAATTAGTTCTGAGTCCAACTGTGTTCTTAAATCCCTATGTTGAAACTAATCTTTAGCGACAGCGCTTGGAGGTGAGGAGGGCTTGCGGGCGGGGGGCTGCCCTGGAGCTGCTGCCAGGAGGAACATGCCCACCACGTTGCTCGGGGGGAGCCAGGAAGAGAAGGGACCCTGCGGAGTCACGGACTGGGGCCATTGATTCCTCTGCTCCAGGCAAAATGGGAAGTGCTCTAAGAGCCCCTTCCAGAGATGTGGATTGTCCCCATCAGGGCAGGGCAGGGGCAGTGCGAGTCTCAGTCCGTGGCTAGACATCAGCGCCAGCAAGGACCAGCTTCTCTGTGCCATCTGTGCCCAGCAAGCAGGGACAAGGGAGGAGAGAGACAGCAGATAGCGGGCTTCGGGCAGCACACTCCGCTGGGTCCCCTGCTCCGCTTGTGGCACGATGGGCCGTTTCCAGCATCTCACGGAAGACGGGCAGGCATGAGTCACTCTGACGGTGCCTCCCCACAGAGGGCTGCCAGTCCGGCAGGAGGGGCTGTGGACTCACCAGAGAACACAAGAACGGGGCTTCCCTCTGCGGGCAGGAGCTGGGGAGGGGGCTTACTGAGCGGTTAAGTTGGGCTCACTCTCCCAAGGAGAGAAAGGCATATGGGGATGCCGCCTGTGGGGTCCCCTGCGGCACACGTGTGCTTCCCCAGGCAGCCAGTCTCCTGCCAGAGCCCATTTGCTGCCAGAGATGTGCGGAGGGTCAGTTAAATAAGGACATCTTTGTACCTTTTCTCTAATGGCTTCTCTCCTGCGGGAAGAAGGGACAGAAAGGAGAGGAGAGAAGGGCTCAAGGGAGGGCCTCCTGCTCAGGTGGTGCTGTGAGGCCTGGCCAGCTCTGGGGAGCAGTGGGGGGCTATGAGATCCCCTGACCGACTGAGGTCTACCACGAATGGGATGGGGGCACTCTCACGTGTCACTTCACTACTGGACGGAGAGCCGTGGGACTTGCCCCAGCCATCTTAAGTGACGGGACGGAGAGACACGACTCACCGAGTCTGAAAGCAAAGACTAGAGAAGAATGAAATCCATCCTACGCTGTGCCACAATCAGCTCAGACTGCTCCAGAAACCCGGTTACGTCTGTTTGGAAGTGCCTTTCAATATAATAGGCAACATCCCAAGTAGCTTGAACTGATCATCTAAAAGCCAAAAAGATCACGATTTTTAATGTTGGGAATGTGATATCAGAGTTTATCCAGATGCAATTATGGGACACACAACTTGATTATAAAGTGCTCAGTTTTCTCAAAGTCATCATTTCCTTTCCACGCAGAAGACAGAATCTCGTATAGGGTATGTTTAAAAACCACATCTGTGGGCCGCACCGACTGTGAAGGAGCGCTTCTTGGATCCAGGAGTAACTGGAGACCATTTGCCTCTGATGTTGATGGTGATGATGATGGTGCTGCTGATTGTGATGGTGCTGATGACAAAGATGAAGATGATGATGTTGATGAAGATGATGTTGATGATGATGATGGTGCTGATGGTGCTGCTGATGAAGATGAAGATGATGACACTGATGATGATGATAGTGATGATGGTGCTGATAACGAAGATGAAGATGATGATGTTGATGAAGATGATGGTGATGATGATGATGATGGTGATGATGATGATGATGGTGATGATGATGGTTCTGATGATGAAGATGAAGATGATGACATTGATGATGATGATAGTGATGATGGTGCTGATGATGAAGATGATGATGGTGATGATGGTGCTGATGACGAAGATGAAGATGAAGATGATGATGGTGCTGATGATGAAGAGGAAGATGTTGTTGATGATGATGGTGATGAAGAGGAAGATGCTGCTCCTGCTACTGGTAATCTCTCTCACCTTGCCTATGTGTCAAGTACTGGCTGAGGTGCTTTGTATATATTAACTCAATACACACAGAAAAATAAACCCTCTGATGCTGTTCCCAAATATGAACATTCTTTGCAAAGCTATAAGATTCTGTGTAATTATCCGGGGGCACGACAGATGCCACAAGAATAACAATTGCTAACATACCTAAAATGTCCTTGTTTCCCCAGTTAACTTGCATGGTGTTTGTGTGAACTTAAGAGAAAAGAAAACAAGCCCAGTGTGTCGTGTTCTTCACCGTGCTGCGTCCACAACCTCTCCGACGGCAGCGTACTGGAGACCATGCCCCTCTCTCCCCCCTCCCCCAACGTGGAGATTCTGGCCCCTCCTGTGCGTGTCCAGAAAGCTTTCTTCGTGCATCTATGACCAAATTCTCCACACTAAACATGGATTATGCACGTGCTTCTACAGTGTCCCCAGTTAGATTGAAAAGCACAAGAGTAATTCTCCTTGAGAGGGCCACATCCTGTTCACCCAGCACCCCACTCATCAAGGACCCATGGGTGGAAATATCTAGAACCTCATCGGTGTGATTACCAGCGGCAACTGTGACCTCCAGCAGTTTGTGTTCAGAAGCAAAGCCACTTGCCCACGTCTGGCCCGACCTCGTTCCTCAAGAACAGCCAGCACACGGGAGCACGTACATCACTCCATCTTTATGTGTACAGGCAGGAGTCTTAATGCATGAGCCATGTACCCTTTCCTCTTGGCCACACAGTTGGGCTGATTCTGCAGAATTCAATTATTGGATGTGAATTTGACATCCCACCTCCAGGTGGCACCAGAGAACTGAGAAAAAAATTCCATTTCTGAAGAGCCTTTTTGTGTTGTTTGAGACAGGTGGGTTTTGGGAAGCCGTCCTGCTGGCCACTGAGTCGCCAGCTGTGTCACCCCTTCCAGGAAGGCAGGTGTGGATTCCCTCGTAATGCCCCGGCGCCATGACAGACCGGCAACTGGGGAAATCTCTCCCGCAGACACACAAGCCTTGTGTTCTTGCAGGGCTCCAGAGGTACAGAGGGCGGATGCCCCTGGCTGTCTCTGGAAGGAGTCTGGGCGAGCGCTCAAAGATGTGTTAATTACAGAACTTGTTTCTCTTAAAGTTCTTGTGGCAAAGTAGTCACGTATACGAAAATACCTGCTGGAAAAGAGGGAACGTAAAAGATCTACGTGACCTTAGGCTTGGTGGCTCACCCAGTCTGAAGACACCAAGGCCTGCTGTGGGCTCTCAAGCGACAGAAAATGACCAGATTGAAAAATGAGGCAGTCAAACTGGTAAACAAATACAGAAAACCTAAGGGATGATGCATTCATTCCAAGGTGACTCTGATCGCGTCCCTCTGCAGTCAGAGGCCTCCAAGGTACTTGGTCCCCTAAGTGGATGAATGACAAGCTGCTCCTTGGAGTCGTCGGTTCTCACCTATGATCGCCACCTGCCCTAACTTCCTCACCGGCCACCAGCTTCTCTGAGGGACACAGCTTCTGCCTGGAGAAACCAGAGGCCACGCCACCCGCCACGCTACCCACAGAGCCTTCCACGGGACGTCACTGCCCAGGGAAGCCTGGGTCACGTCCCTCCAGCCCTCCAGCCCCGCCAGCCCCTTTAATCCTACAGCTGGTGGTTTGATTCTGCGACGTGGAGACACCTGCCGTCGCTGGAGCCCTGTGCGCACCTGTGGACACGGGTGTGCCTTTCCCGCCTCACCTCCGGACTCTGTCTCAGCTCCCTGCTCCCTCACGCCAGTATTTGGTGGCTTTAGAGGTGTCGGGGTGGGGGAGTACGGTTGTGACCCAATGTGACCGCCCCACCCCTGCGTCAGCCATGCAGGGGAGGGGGAGGACGCTCTTCCCCGTTTTTTCCTTCTCCTTCCCCCCAGCTAAGGAGACTTTGAGCTTAGGGGGCCCTTCAGCGTGGGGAGGTCTTAACCCTGTGAGGAAGTGTAGGGGGAGCCCTCTCCTCACCCCCATCCCCTCTGAGAGTGGTCAGTATTTACAGGCCCCTGAGCCCCCAGCCCAAGACTGCCCCCCTTCACTGATGTCCTTTCCCGCCATCTTTCGGGGCCCAGCAGCCCCCACCCCGCCTGGGTTGGGGTGGGTGCAGGGGCTGTTCCGTATCCCCTTGTCTGCCTTGGACCCACAATCTCCCCCGCCCCCACCCTGTGCGACTCCCCTCTCTCCTACCTGCCCCTGTAAATATTCCTCTTCCTCCAGTAAAATGCGGTGTGTGTTTTCAAAAACTTTTTTTTCCTCTCCATTGGAGAGACCTTCCTGACCATTCTACCTACAATGATTTCAAGCTCCTCTCTCTCATCTCCCTGCTCACTTACATCTAGCACTTTCCAAAGTAAACATCATCTCTCATTCTTACTGTCTGCCTCCCTCCGTAGAGTTTACGGTCAAAGCAGAAACCTTTTCAGTCCGGCTGGTACTGCAGATGCTTCAGAAGAGTATGTGGTTTGTTGTAGAAGGTTCCATGTGGGTTGAAGGAGTGAGTGAATTAGGACCGGTAGGTGGGTCCATTTCTCAGCTTTCTTCTGGTTACGAAGTTTGATTCAAAAATCAAGTGCGGGAGCAGAGCCCTTACCAGAGAATATTATATCAACATAAATAACCATATGCCTTAGCCAAAGATGGCAGAGAACAGAGGGGATTATAAACCAAAAAGAATATATTCTCTGTAGTGATAAAGCACTGGGCCATTTTTTAATAGCGAAGAAGAGAGAACCCAAAAGCACAGGGGACCTGTTGATGGACGATCGCGTTATGGGTGTACAATTTCTACGAGGGTTAGTACAGTCTGGCTCAAAAAGGGCAGACTGAAGTTGGCACAATGTCAAGTTTATCTGCTATTTTATCCAGAGTGGCACAGCCACATGGGCCCTCCGCTAAGTCACCAACTCAGAAGGGTGGGGAGGCGCCTTGAATTTTTGCTATATTTATCGTCTTGTACTGGCACATTGCATTATCCTTAACTGATGTCCAGAGGAGCTGGAAAAGATCGTTTCAGGACCCCAGGAAAGCCTTTTCAGGCTTCCAGATGGGCTCTGGGTCCTTCATGGTCTTATGTACTTCTGCCCCAAGGAACGGATCAAAACTATAAGGACGTGGTGAGCTGTGTTATTTGTCACCTGGCCTCCTGGTCACCTCTCCTAGAACGTAAGCATACATTCCCAGGCCTTCAAGGAATGCCTGGTAAATCAAAAGTAATCAATTAAATATTTGTTGAATGAATGAATGGGTACATTGAGCACTTACGATGCTCCAAGCACTAGAACGCCCAAAGAAGAAAAATGGTGTACGGATCTGACAATCTTAGACAAAAGATGATAGAATAAGACGTGTATAAGTGCAATTCATCAAAAGGAAGCAAAAAAAAAAAAAAAAGAGAGAGAAAGAATATTTTTAAAGTATTAAAATAGCAAAAATACCTTAAGATAAATGCAATCAAGTAATTGATAACAAAAAAGGCAAAGGGTCTTTAACATCTGTTGAAAGGCACAAATTGTGCTCTAAGATTTAAAAAGACACCAAATTTAACCATCTGCTGGTTATGAGAGACTAATATATAAGGACATGAAAATGACAGAAATGTTAGAGTAATAGCTGGAAAAAGATACTCCAAGCAAATATTAACCGAAAGAAAGCTGATGTCTCTAGGTTAGTATCAAACAAAATGATTTTTGAGACAAATCATCTCAATGAGTGTATCAAATTACTAAATTACAATGAAAACATCACTTCGTCAGGCTAAATATAATCACCTAAAATTACATCAAAATTTACAACACTAATTAAAAGGAAAAGGTGACCGGGGCGCCTGGGTGGCTTAGTCGGTTAAGCGTCCGACTTTTGCTCAGGTCATGATCTCGCGGTTTGTGGGTTCGAGCCCCGCGTCGGGCTCTGTGCTGACTGCCAGCTCGGAGCCTGGAGCCTGTTTCGGTCTGTGACTCCCTCTCTCTCTGACCCTCCCCTGCTCACGCTGTCTCTCTCTCCTAGAAATAAATAAAACATAAATTGAAAAAAAAAAAAAAGGAAAAGGTGACCAATTAATTATCATATTTACTACTCATCTCAGTAATTGTAGGACAAACACAGACACATAGACATACACACAGTCACGTACCCCCCACACACACACACTAGACAGTCTGATAATGTGGCTAATAAGGAAGATGTAAAACACATACATGAAACTTGCACCCAACCATTAAGGAATATGATTCTTCTCAAATACACGCAGACAGTTATAGCATTCAGATAAGCCCTAAGCCCTAATGCAAACTTCAATGTATTTAAAATCATTTAAAAGAGTTATTTCCATACAGGACACATCTTCTCACCATGGTGCAATTAAGCTCGAAAGCAATGATGCAATGCTAAGAAAGGAGGCGCCAAGGGCTTAGGCGTTTAAACACTCATGAATCAAATATAAAGAAATGAAGCTGCCCGAGCCCGTCAGCATCAAATACTAATAAAACGCTATATATTACAATATGATTTTTTAATTATTTAGCCCAGGAGACATGACGGAAAGAAAGAGAGAGGCTGGGGGCGATTTGGACAGTTCTCGTGTGCATTTGCTGTAATTCTCAAGCCCCGCCCACCCAGTGTATTTATCATGAATCGATGCCTGTCATGGTGTGATTTTTATTTCCATGCAGCACGTTTAATTTTGGCATCCCTAACTTCCCGTCGCGGGCTGATTCGTGCTCCCCTTCATATATATATATATACATATATTGAAGCCCTGAGTCCGGATACTTCCAACTGTGGCTGTGTTTGGAGATAAAGCTTTCAAAGGTAATTAGATACAATGAGCCCGTGAGTGGGATCCTCACCTCACCCAGCTGGTGGGTCCCTACAGGGAGAGGAGCACAGGCTCACATGATACACAGACCAGGGGAGGACCCAGAGGGAAGGCGGCCATTGGAAATCGCAGCACCTTGATCTGAGATGTCCAACCTCCAGAATGTGAGAAAACAAACACCAGCCTGGCGGCTGTGTTCCAGGCGGCCCCCTGAGCGAGCAAAGATGCCAAGCGAGCAGCAGTTCTCTCAGTCCACGTGGCTTCTGTGTGTCATCCCACGTTCTCACGGTCCACGTGGCTTCCGTGTGTCATCTCACATTCTCACAGTCCACGTGGCTTCCTTGTGTCATCTCACATTCTCACAGTCTACATGGCTTCCGTGTGTCATCCCACGCTCCAGCAGTCCACGTGGCTTCCATGTGTCATCTCACATTCTCACAGTCCACGTGACTTCTGTGTGTCATCTCACATTCTCACAGTCCACGTGGCTTCTGTGTGTCATCTCACTGGTGAATTACATACTCCAATGTCCATACTCTCAGGGCATCAGCAAGCACATCAATGGTGCTGTTTAATCCTTACTTCCTTAGATGTGATTTCAAAAGTAGAGTCCCCTGGGGCACCTGGGTGGTTCAGTCGGTTAAGCATCCGACTTTGGCTCAGGTCATGATCTCGTGGTTCGTGGGTTCCAGCCCTGCGTCGGGCTCTGTGCTGACAGCTTAGAGCCTGGAGCCTGGTTCGGATTCTATATCTCCTGCTCTAAGTTGAGTCCCCGTATACTTTCCTGGCGGGACCCAATCTGGGAAAAAGCAAGGAAAAGGCTTCACTCTGCCGATCTGCCCTTGTCTGCCCCATTTTTGCCTTCAAGCTGCGACCTGCGCCTCTGAAATGGCCGAGTTTCCTGCCCCCCCTTACCCTTGACTCCTAGAATGGGCTCAGCAGGACAGTTCCTGGCGTTGGCCTTCATGTTCCCCAACACGACGGAGACCCCGAAAACAAGACCTCGGCTCCCCGTGCGACGCGGCTCTGAGGCCAGACAGAACATTCTGGTCGTGGAAAACTGAGCGCATGCCCTGTTTTCTCGAAGTTGCCATGCGTTCCTCCACAGGGGATTGGACACGTTGGAGCTAACCGATGTTAGCCTGCTTAAGAAGTCAGGTTAGGGACGCCCGGGTGGCTCACTCGGTTGAGTGTGTGACTCTTGATTTTGGCTCAGGTCAAGAAGTCACAGTTCATGAGATCGAGCCCCACGTTGGGCTCTGTGCTGACAGTGCGGAGCCTGCTTGGGATTCTGTCTCTCTGCCGCTCTCTGCCCCTCCCCAGCTCGCGCTCTCTGTGTCTCTCAAAATAAAATAAATATTGAAAAGAAAAAGTCGGGTTAGACAGTTTGTCATTTTGCAAGAGTTGCGGCTCCTTGAAGCTAAAGGTAATATGAACTCCTCCACGGCTCCCTCAGTCTCTCAACTGCGACTTTAGTTAAGGAATTAACGGGCTTGTTTCTTAACCTCCAGGCTACACAGCTCAGATGGAAACATTGACTCAAATTCTTAAAAATCCTCCAGACTTGGGGTCG
This sequence comes from Proteles cristata cristata, assembly GCA_017311185.1. Taxonomy (NCBI): domain Eukaryota; kingdom Metazoa; phylum Chordata; class Mammalia; order Carnivora; family Hyaenidae; genus Proteles; species Proteles cristata. The sequence continues at coordinate 170,151 of JAESUZ010002263.1, read as the reverse complement.
GTCCCCACAGACATTCATGAAAATATATGACCCGATTTAGGTAGATAAAAATAGAGGTGTTAAACAGCCACATTCAAGTCCATGGAATAACCTGGCAATATTTGCATCCTGTTTTTTACTCATTCCACACGTGATACATTCAGTTCCTCATTTTTCTAACGGACTTTGCCGGCCAACAGATAGTCAACACATAAACTAGCGTGTATAAAACCAGTTTTAAAAGTTTAAGTGTTCTGGAAATGTAGCATTGTTGCAGTAGATAACCAGTCAGAGCCACCATCTGTATTTTATTTTATTTCATTTCATTTATTTTGTTTTGTTTTATTTTATTTTATATGTTTATTTATATTTTTTATAAATTTATATTATTTATAAATATGTTTATTTATTTTTGAGAGAGAGAAAGAGAAAGAAGAGAGACAGAGCACGAGTGGGAGAGGGGCAGAGAGGGGGGAGACACAGAATCCAAAGCAGCTCCAGGCTCTGAGCTGTTGGCACAGAGCCTGACGTGGGACTCGAACTCATGGACTGTGAGATCATGACCTGAGCCAAAGTCGGACACTTAACCGACTGAGCCAGCCAGGTGCCCCCACTATATTTTAAATCCATGATGTTGCACGGAAGTGTTGAATCACTATATTGCACACCTGAAACTAATAGAACACTGTATGTGAACTAACTGGAATTAGATAAAAACTTTTACACAAATTTAGAAATTCATAGCTGGTATATGTTGGAATTTGGTAGTCAGCAGCATTCACAACTGTTGTATGAAACCCTGTTATATCACATACTAGGTAAAATCACAATATGTCACCGTATTATATCTTTGTACAAAATTTTTGTAGTACTAGTTTCATCTTCTTGTTAAAAATTTTAAAATTAGACGTCCGTTTCCATGACACCGAATCCACAAGTCTGTCTTTTGACAATTTCTCTTAATTTATGAAGGAGCGAAGTGAGCCCATTAGCAGCTAATACATCGAACCATCTCTCTGGTTTAGGGATCAGTACTCATATGGCACCTACTGGGTGTCAAGGGCTGTGGTGGACCGTGGCTGAGAACAACTTTGTCCGCAGCAAACAGCCAGCCCAGAGTCACCTGTCACTCAAGGACACTTGCTGTTCCCTGTGGCTGGAGCGCAGAAGAGAAAGGGGAGAGCACAGCACATTCAGGGCCCGGAGGCCATGTTCCCAGGGTGGATTCCTGACGTCCTCCCCTTTGCCCAGCTCGGGGTCTGCTTCGTGTACGGCTGGTTTCCCTCGTGGTTTTAAACGGCCTCGGTAGCTCCAGGGACGTCACTTAGTTCAGACCCTGTCTGGAGGCCTTCTCCTCACACAAGCCCTTCTTACGAGGGCAGTGGCTGTCCCGGGGGCTCCCGGCCGACCGCCGCCCCCACGACGCTGGCCACCACTTTGCTCACGTCCACTCCCAAGGGAGCGCGCCTGCTCCAGCCGCCCCTACGCACCCCGTTGACTGGCACAGGCCCCCGGAACACCCCCCCCGGAAATGGCAGTGGAGGCCCCATTCTCCAGTCTTGAGGCCGAACGCTGGAGCACTGAACAGACCCAGCGCCGCCAGAGAAGGAAGAGCGCAGGGACCCCGCATTGGCTCTGACAGAGCCGTGCTGAGTTCAGGAAGCAGAGGCCAGTCCGACGGAGGGAATTACAAAGCTCACAAAGCCAACGCCTGTGTGGACACAGGAAAAGCTAGACCGTAACACCAAATCGGTGTCTTTAAATCCTTTTCAGAACTAGGAGGGACATATAAAATATCAAATACTAGTAAGTATTGAAATAAATAATAATACAATAAGTATTGAAATAAAATATCAAATACTAGTAAGTCACAGCACAGTTTATGGTGTATAAAGAATGAACTCTGTGCGCCGTCGGGGGAGCCGGAACACATGTGCAAACGAGCCGGAGAAAATTTTATGGAAGCCGTGAAGTGAAGAAAGAGTGTGGGTTTCGCTAATACTGGAAGAAATATTACATTACTTTTCTGCCTCTCCTTGAAGGATTGAATGTGCTGGTCTGTCCCAGAGCCATCCCGGATGAGAACGGGCACTGCCCCGCTTTTCATTCTTGGACTCACCTGGGTCTGCTTTTGCTTTCAGAAGCCCCATATACTTGACCTGTTTCTGGTATCTTTGACTTCAGGCTCCTTACTCCGCCATTTCTATATTCATTGTTTATAGTAAAGGCTCTGTGGGGCGCCTGGGGGGCTCAGTCAGTTAAGCATCCAACTTTGGCTCAGGTCATGACCTCACGGTTCGTGGGTTCGAGCCCTGCGTCGGGCTCTGTGCTGACAGCTCAGGGCCTGGAGCCGCTTCGGATTCTGCTTCTCCCTCTCTCTCTGCCCCTCCCCCACTCACTCTCTGTCTCCCTCTCGGTCTCAAAAACAAATATTTAGAATTATTTTAAATATTTTTATTTATTTCTGAGACAGAGAGAGAAAGAGAGAGAGAGAGAGAGAGAGAGACAGTGTGAGCAGGGGAGGGTCAGAGAGAGAGGGAGACACAGAATCTGAAATAGGCTCCAGGCTCTGAACTAGCTGTCAGCACAGAGCCCGGCATGGAGCTCGAACTCACGAACCTTGAGATCATGACATGAGCTGAAGTCGGACGCTTAACCGACTGAGCCACCCAGGTGCCCCCTCTTTTTTTAAAAAAATTTTTTAATGTTTTTATTTTTTAAATGTTTTTATTAAAAATAAACAAATATTTTTAAAAATATCGTATAACAAAGGCTCCGAAAGCTATTCCAGCATGACCCACTGGCTTCGCCCTCAACAACCTCTGACAGTAACTACTTGGGAAGCAACATGAGGCTCTAGGTACCCTGTCTCCTCCCTTCTGTCTCACTCCCTGGCTTCAGCCCGGAATTCCAGTGTCTGAAACCCCCACCGTGCTGGCCTGCGTCTTCCAGCTTAACTTCTGCCCACTACCTTCGCATCGGACAAATAGGACATCGTCTTACCCACCCCATGGGTTCCTGTGAGAGCTCGAAAGTTACGTCCAGGCAAAATATCTAGAAACGTGCCTGAAACATAAATGATCAGTACACATTAGTCGCTATTAATATATAATTATTGTTATTTTTATTTTTACGCTCCTATCAGTCTAAAGAGCTTGCGTTTGATTGAGGAGATAATTATGACTATTTCAATTAGGCAGTTTATATAATAAAAGTGACAGTTAGGTGTTGAAGAGATTAGTAGATGGCAGACAAGAGAGAACGAGAGAGAGAGATACTGTGATATTTCAGGCTTGTCCGAAAAAAGAACTTAAGTTTGGTCTAGAAAATTGTGTAAAGCATTAAAAAACCAGACAGGATTTGAAAATTCTTTCTGATATAGCTGGTGCATTTAGGAAGATGTGCGAGCTTGCACATCTGGAAGAAGAATCGAGAGAGGGCACCTTTTTATCCCATCGCTCTCTGGTAATTCTTCTAGCTACCTTTTACACGGTCAGGTTTTGCAAAGAGGCTTCCATGAATTTATCCACTTTACATTAAATTGTCTCTTTAATATGCATTCAAAATAGGGTCTCTTGGATGCCTGTGTCTGTGGACTACAGAGGGAGCTTAATTTTCAGGAAAGAGAAGCATCTTTAGACGTTTTAAAAAGCTGAAATAGTATCACATAACATTGTCCTCCTTGTAAAATCGCAAGTGTGTTGGGTTTAAGCAAATGTAATTAGGCCTGGAAATCAAATTAAACTTATGGAAGATACTTTTCTCTGCCCGAAGACGTTTCCCTCTATGCAAATGAGACGGAAGACATGTGTAATTTATGAGACTGCTGATTAAGGTGCCCAGAGCGACCACCTCTCCAGAAGACTACTTCTCTTCCAAAAACCACACAACCACCACAAGAGACACAACACTCACGCAAGCAACGTCTTCCACAGAGAACTTTCATAAAATAGAATTAAATAAAATTTGCAGATTGGTACAGTGATGGTCGGAGCCACTGACGGTGACGATCTTTGAGAAAACTTCGGAACATAATGTTCACAGTCCTGTGAGTCAGATGATGTCACCAACGTGGGTTGACAATTTGGTCTTTGTTGATTTTGGACACTGACTACTCAGCTGTCCATGGGCTTCTGTCACTAGCTAGATATGGCTGCTGTGACAGGAAAGTTTGCTAACCTGCTTTGGTTGGATTAATTTCTTAGCTTTACACATATTTAGAGAAAAAGGCACCCAGGGTTAGTGAGATAGCCCAGAGGAAGTGGTAGAACAAAGGTACCGAATGCTCCTGCAATGGAACTCTGCTGCTCTCGAGTCTCCGTAACTTAGAAGCTTCCTTCTCTGTTCTCCTCTTCCTGGTGTGAGGGAATTTGGCAGATACGGGATGCCCAGATACTAAGGGTTCTGTGTTCACACGTGATCTGGGCTTAGCAAGTTGACTCCACCCTTCACACATTCCCACTTAGAAAGAACATGACAAGAGCGAAGTATGGTATTAGCACAGTTATCAGGGAAGCATGCCTCCAACCTTCAGACATTTGAGTACAGTCTCAGGGAGACACGACCAGGTGAAGGGAAATCCAGCCAATGTGATGGTCATAGGAGAGGGAAAATCCAACATTAAAAGTGGAGGGAAGGGCTCACAGGAGAACCAGTCAATGCTCTTAGGCTGTCCTGTCTTGGTACGAGACCACGTGTTGGAGCCCAGAAAGTCCCCTGGATTTCGTAGGGCTTGTTTAACTTGTGATTGTGAAAGTCGAATCCTTTCACAACGTCCACACATGGCAAATACTGCATTGTATATCTTAAATATATATGATTTTTATTTGTCAATCATATTTCAGTAAAGCTGGGGGAAAGAATGTTCATTGTGGAGATGTTGAAAATAATTAGCTATCATCTGGCCTCTGTGAAAAAGCCATTATTGACTTTCACTTTCTACTTCCTATTATTCGCATGTATGTGCAGATTTATGCATATAAAGGTTTTGATCATGTTTTTGAACTCAATAGTACATCATGATCATTTTATAATTACCAAATTTACCTGCTTTTAATGACAGCATAAATGGCTGTACCATGATATTTTTAACTGTTTCTCTATCATGGGTGTTTATATTGTTTCTAAGTCTTCATTATTATTGCAATTAATGTTTTTGAATATAAATCTAGCTCATATTTGGCTATTTCTTTAGAATATTTTCTGAGAGGTAGAATTGTTAGAGAAAGTGTGTACTATGAAGGTGGTTGAAAATCCATTTCTAGTTTCCTTTTATGGTTGGTTGGATTCATTTACCTTCCTTGATAACCCAGCTACATACCTTTTAAAACTCTTTGTCAATTGGGTAAGCCAAAATGAAAGGATTTTTGAATATATAAATGTGCACTTACTTGATGATTCCTGACACAGAACATGGTTTGCACTGCCTTGGGACACTTGGTTGGCTGGTGTGGTAAATTCTTATACCTTATGCCCATTTTTCCCTTATGGGAAAGGGGTTAAGAGAACAGAGGTTCTATTTAAGTATTCATCTCCAATCCCTCCCAGACCTCACACCCTGTATTTAATCCAGCTTTGAGCTCTAGTGGCTTTTCTGCAAAAATATAAACTGAATCTGCTCTTTCTTGCACACACACTGATCGGCCCGAGATGATCACCCTCATCTTTTGTCTTTATCCACTCAAGGGCCTCTGATTTCTTTACCATGTGTTCCCCACACAGCAACCAGAGTGATCTTTGAAGAATGAATCAGAGACATTATTCTCCTACTGAAACTCTGAAATGGCCTCTTCCTCGCTCCCCATCTTTGTCCTCACCCAACGTGACCCCTGGGCTTCTTTTTGAGCCTCTCAAACATGCCAAGCTCCATTCGACCTCAAAAGCTTTGCACTTGCAGTTTGCTCAGAAAGTTCTTACCCAGGTCTTCTTGAGGGGCCTCCTTGGAGAGGCCTTTGACTGTCTGGCCAAAACAGCCCTGCCCCAGCTCACTCTGGTTACCTCTGTGTTCTCCTAGCCTGTTTACTCCAGGGCATGTTTCAGGTTCTAAAATTATACGTGTAAATGTGTGCTGACAAGGGTGCCCAATGCAGAGAAGATGGCCTCTTCCATAAACGGCTTTGGGAGGACTGGACAGCCAGGTGGAAAAAAAGGAAACTGGGCCTTTACCTTACATCATACACAAAAATTACCTTGAACTGGAGTAGAGGCTTAAAGGCAAGACCTGAAACAGTAAAGCTTCTAGAGAGAAACATAGGGGAAAAGCTTCTTGACATTGGCTTTGGCAACGATTTCTTGGATATGACATCAAAAGCACATACAATAAATGCAAAAATAGGCAAGTGGTGCCACATCAAACTAAAAAAGATTCTGCACAAGCAGAAAAAGACAACAAAATGAAAGACAATCTACAGGATAAGAGAAAATATTTGCAAACCATGCAAAAATAAGCCAGAGCAAAACTCCGATGAAGAGCCAATATCCAGAATCTATGGGGAACTCCCACAACTCTATGGCAAACACAGAATAAAATAAAATAAAGAAAATAACCCAATTAAAAATAGGCAAAGACATGAAATAGACACACATCCAAAGAAGACATACAAGTGACCAACAATTATATGAAAAGGTGTCCAACATCGCTAATCATCAGGGAAATGCAAATCAAAACAACACAATTAGGAAATATCATCTCGTATCTTTTAGAATGACTATTAATCAAAATCCAGATGATGACAAGCATTGGCAAAGACGTGGAGAAAAGGGGACCCTCCTGTGCTGTTGAGAGGAATGTAAAGGGGCGCAGCCACTATGGGAAACAGCGTGGAGGTTCCTCAACAATTTAGACCTAATATATGTTCTGACAGTTCTCCTTCTGGGTATACAGCCAAAGGATTGAAATTAGGATCTCAAAGACATACCTATGCTCCCATATAGACTTCAGCATTATTCACGATAGCCAAGACATGGAAAACGTGGTGCGTCCATACAATGGAAGGTATGTATGTATTTTAAGCTCTTCAGGCTTAAAAAGAAGGAAATCCTGCCACGTGAGACAACACGGACTGCCCTTGAGCGTATTATGCTGAGTGGAATAAGCCAGGCACAGAAGGACAAATACTGCTTGATCTCACTTACATGAGAAATCTAAAATAGTCCAGCTCAGAGATGCTGAGATTGGAATGGGGGATGCCAAGGGCCAAGGGAGGGGGGATGGGGGAAGGTATTAGTCAAAGAGTAGAGACTTTCAGTTACGTTAACATGAACAAATTTTGGGGGCGCCTGGGTGGCTTAGCCCGTTAAGCGTCTGACTTTCGCTTAGGTCATAATCTCGCGGTTCGTGGGTTTGAGCCCCAAGTCGGGCTCCGTGCTGACAGCCAGCTCAGAGCCTGGAGCCTGTTTCAATCTGTGACTCCCTCTCTCTCTGACCCTCCCCTGCTCACGTTCTCTCTCTCTGTCTCCTAGAAATAAAATAAAACATTAAAAAAAAATGAACAAATTTTAGGGATTCACTGTATGGGAAACCACTCACAACAATACTGCTTTATGTACTTAGAAATTTGCCAAAAAGGTAGCTCTTATGTCAAGGGTTCTTACTTGAACAAGCACCTGTAAGGCTTACGGCACGTGACTGCCACAGTTCCATAAGCGTGTCTATTACTGCACCTTGAGATATTATTTATCCATCACTGGAGAGAAGCTTGAAAATCTTGCTTTTCTTCTCTTTTATCTTTCCTCGTCCCCTGCAATATCGCCCCTCTTATTCAAATAAGGAAAAAAATATTCTGGCAAAAATAGCATCTCAGGGTGTATTTAAATATAAATGGACACGACACTTTCTGCATCCAGGAACCTTCATCTCTAATTGGAGTTGAAATTGGTGAGTTGAAAGTGGCCTTTACTGGCTCTGCTCGTGGTATTTGTTGTGGACTGAACAAGTCACAGTGCTGATTATCACACCTGTGACACCCTGAGGGCTTGGTGCTTCCGAGAGACGGATTCCAGACTTTTATCTCACAGCTCACGCGGGAGAGCGAATTTTACCATCAGCTCCTCTTGGTATCTTGGAATAGCTTTATGTTAAACACATATTCACATAATGCAAATGACACGTTCGGGTGTGTTCGAATTCTTAATAAAGAAAGGCTGGAAATAAAATTCAGAGCAAAAGGCATTACATTAACAATGAGCACTGCTTCGTTAACAGTGGGGCTCTTCGTTCGTTGGTTTGTTGTGCAAAATGTAATAGATAAGACTATGACCCCTTTTGATGGCTTTGCCTTTTCAGTGGTGTTGCCCTGAGCATGTATGTGTGATACCGCGAGGCGCCCAGGCGCCTATTTCATGCTCCCAAGAAGCCTACAGACGCGCACAGGCTGGTGGACAGGACGCACGTGAAGAGAAGCGGGGTTTCTGACCAGTGATGTTGAAGACGGCGGTGGGACATTCCTGAGATAAAAGTAAAGGCACCTGCAAGATGGGGGTAATTTCACGGAACGAAGAGCCGCAGAAAAGTGCACTAGGCAGTGTTTCTTAACCCTCTGCGGTCATCAAAATTCATTTCCTTTCTTAGCCAAAAATACGCATGCGCCATACCACTCACTCGGACACAAATTTAGGGGGTGCATGGTTGCTTGGTCCCTCCATGGATACTTGGAGATGGGTTATTTCGTGCTTCTTACGATATAGCAACGGCTTTGAGCAAAAGAGAACTGATGTGGTTTTTTTTTTCTTTTTTTGGTGAGCTTTCAGATAAAAGAGCTGAGTTGGCCTTAAGGAAAATTAAAAAAAAGAGAAGAAAAGAAAATGTTTTCTGTGTAGTGACTTGGATTTTACAGCGTAATCTACTTAAGTTTGTCAGGATTTTCATAATGGCAAAAGACAAAAACCCAGTGATTTTTTTGAGGGGGGTGGACCGCTGAAAAACTGTGGTGTCAGGAAACTTACCCAACGCTTGGACACAAAGCCAGAGGATGACTGAATGTCCCTTCAATGCCATGGACCCTTCCCCTAGAGGTCATCTGTTCTCTCACTAACGCACCTGAGTCTGACGCTGTCACCACTGGATTTACGACGTGCACACTGGGAAGTCACACGCTCACATGTGTATCACCGTCTGGTAAGAAGATGATTCCAGGGGCGCCTGGGTGGTTTAGTCGGTTAAGCGTCCGACTTTCGCTTGGGTCATGATCTCGCGGTTCGTGGGTTTGAGGCCCGCGTCGGGCTCTGTGCTGACTGCCAGCTCAGAGCCTGCAGCCTGTTTCAGTCTGTGACTCCCTCTCTCTCTGACCCTCCCCTGCTCACGCTATCTCTCTCTCTCTCTCTTTCCTAGAAATAAATAAAACATTTAAAAAAAAAGGTGACTCAAAAGATTACTTTTGGGACAGTATATAGTTTTATATCTGTTAGTAAATTCGTCTCAGCCTCCTTTGGACCAACGCCATCAGTCTTCATTCCTTAAATTGTCCTCTGAGCCATTTTCACTGTCCTACTGGCCCCTCTTTAATGGAGGTGAATAAAATATTAGGCACACGCTGGTTTATGTTTGCGTGAGAGTCATGAGCACTGACTTGGCAGTGGATTTGCGTTGCATCCGGAGTGTGATGCCGCGCAGAGCCTGGCAGTCTCGGGCTACGGATCTCCGGCCATGCAACTCCGTCCTTATCATGAGGGCTCTCGACACGGTGCCGGACATCCACACGGTAACTGTGAGGAAGCGGAACCAGGCTCAGTGCACAAATCCGGGCTTGCAGCGAGAGACTGTTGAGCCTAACTGAGAGGAAGATGTCTCAGAGGGATAGGGGGGTAGTTAACACATCCAGAGACGGCATCGGAACTCACAAAGAGCATGGAAAACTGGGACATTGGGTTGAAATAAACCACATGTGACAAAAAGAAAAAAACTATACTTGATGGCTCAAATATTCATATGAATTACAAAATACTGGAATCCCTTGACTCTGAGCCCCATGTATGTAAATCTATCCCGAGTTAATAAAAATACGGAAAGAGAGTTTTGCACAAAAATGTTAATTGCAATGTTGTTACGAATAATGAAACATTGGAAGCAATCGAAATGTCAACAATATGGGAATGATTAAGTAAATTGTAGTGCATCTAATTCATGGGTTTTTTTCCTAGTAAAGTGAAAGAACACGTATTGTATACATAGTGTATAATAGAAAAGTGCACACTACATAATGGACAACTTATCGAACCATCATAAAGTGAACAGCCAGATCACCACCACCCACACCAAAAAATAAAACATTACCCACACTCCATTGGCTCTCTTCGTGTGTTCCCTTCAAACCCCAAACCCCTAAAGTAATCATTATCCTGGATTTTATAATAATCACTTAAAATTTTTGTTATAGCCCAAGCATGTGTTCCTGAAGCTCACAGTTAAGCTGGTTCTTTTGAAATTTATATGAGTGGAATTCTTGCGTTTGCCTTCTTTGGCTCAACATGATTTTTTTTCCTTTTTGAAAAAACTGAAAAGTAATACATATGCCACAAAGCTAACCCACTTAAAGTGTATGATTAAGTGGTTTTTAGTGTCCTCACAGACGTGTGCACCATCATCGTTGTCTAATTCCAGAACGCTTTTACTACTCCAAAAAGAAAACCTGTCCCTAATGGTGGTCACTCCCCATTCCTTCGTCCCTCAGCCCCTGGCAGTTACTGATCCACTTTCTGGTCCTAGGAATTTGCCTCTTCCGGCTATTTCATGTAAGGGGAATCATACAATACGTGGCCTTTGTGTCCAGCTTCTTTCACGTAACATACTGTTTTCAAGGTCATCCATGTAGTAAGCATGTATTAGAACTTCATTTCTTTTTACAGTGAAGTAACGTTTCCACATCAGGGTGAGCCACATTTTACTTACCCATTCATGAGGCGAGGGACAGTTGGGTTGTTTCCATGTTTTGGCTATTAAAAATTATCCTGCCGAGAACGTTTGCATGTAAGTGTTTGTGTGCATATGAGTTTACATTTCTCTTAGATGGAAACCAAAGATGGATCATATGGTAACCCTGTGCTTCACCATTTGAGGAACTGCCAATCGTTTCTCAAAGCAATCGCACCATTCTATATCCCCTTTCGGGTGGTGATGTGTGATTGTTCCAATTTCTCCACATCCTTGCTAACACCTATTATCGTCATCATTTTGATCATAACCATTCTGGCGGGTGTGAAGCGATAGCTCATTGTCGTAGTTAATTTGCATTTCCCTGGTGGCTAATGGTGTTGAGCATATTTTCATATACTTGTTGGCCATTTGTATGTCTTCTTTGGAGAAATGTCTATTTGAATTCTTTGTCCATTATTATTGGGTTGTTGGTTTTGTCTTTTTATTGTTGAACTGTAAGAGTTATTTATATATTTTGGGCACAAGTCCCTTATCAGATATAAGGTTTGCAAATACTTTTCTCCTATTCAATGAGTTGTTTTTTCATTTTGCTGATAATACCCTCTGAAACACAAGTGTTTTGGTAAGAGTTTTGCCAAGTATATACCCCTGAACACTATCGTTTAGTGTTTGTCTTTTGAAATTTATACAAATGCAAGTTTTGGGTTTGGCCTCTTCGGTTCAACAGTATAATTTTTCCTTTTTAATTAATTGGGAGATAATCCACTTACCATATAATTAATTCTTGTAAAGTGTACAGCTCAGTTAAAAGAAGAAGTCCAACTGAAGTCCAATTTATCTTCTTTCCCTCTTTTGTTGCTCATGCTTTTGGTATCATATCAAAGGAGTCATCGGTCTAACGTAAAGTCAAGAAGATTTATACCTATGTGTTTTCTACGATTTTTGTAGTTTTAGCTCTTACATTCTGGTTTTTTAAAAATCTACTTTGAGTTCATTTTTGTACATGGTGTGAGGTAGAGACCAACCTACCCACTTGTATGTTTCTCTAGAAAATTTTGTTGAAATTTTCCTCATTGGACTATCTTGGCACCCTTGTCAAAAATCAATTTACCATAAATATAAAGGTATATTTCTGGATTCCCAATTCTACTTCATTGATTTGTATGTTTATCCTTATCTCAGCAGCACAGTCTTGCTTAACTGTGCTTGCAATAAGTTTTGAAGTATGGAATGGTAAGTCCTCCAAATTTAGCCTTGTGTTTATTTCTAGATGGTTTTGGCTATTCTGAGTCCTTTGAATTTCCACATGAATTTTATTATCACCCTGTCAATTTTTGTAAGAAAGGCAGCTGGAGTTCTGGTAGGGCTTGAATCTGTAGATCAATTTGAGGAGTATTATCATCTTAATAATAGTAAATCTTCAGATCCATGAACATGAGGTAGCTTTCCATTTACCTAGGTCCTCTTTAAGGTCTTTCAATGATTTATTATAGTTTTTAGAGTACAAGTAACACACTTTTTAAAAATTCATTGTAAATTATTTTATTCTTTGTGATGCTATTCTAGATGTAACTGCTTTCTGTTTTATTTTTGAATTATTTGTTGCTAGTGTATTGAAGGATATTTGATTTTTATATATTGATCTTGTATCTTCAGCCTCCTGAATGCATTTATTAGCTCTAGTCTCTATATGTTCTTGATTCTTTAGGATTTTCTATAAATGACATCAAGTCACCTGCAAATAGAGGTAGGCCTGCTTCTTTTGTTACAATCTGAATGTCATCTACTTCTTTTCCTTACATAACTGCTCTGACTAGAGCCTCTGCCCAATGTTGAATAGTAGTGAGAATCCTTGTCCTGTTTCTAATCTTAATGGGAGAACGTTAGCTTTTCACCATAAGTGTGATATTAGCTGTGCAATGGTATCTCGCTGTGGCAACATGATGGTTTTTTATATGCTTTTTTGCCATCTGTGTGTTTTCTCTGGTGAGGTGTCTGTTCATATCTTTTGCTCATTTTTAATTCAGTGTTCTTGTTGGGTTTTAAGAATCATTTTGTATCTTGAACACCAGTCCTTTAGCAGATATGGAGTTTACAAATATTTTCCCCAGTCCGTGATGTGTCTTTTCTTTTTCTCAAAAATGTATTTTACGGGGGAGGTTTTAATTTTAACAAAGTCCAATGTATCAACTATTTTCTTCTTTCATAGATTGTGCTTTTTTTGACCTCTAGTTTTTAAGTCTATTTCAAATAAAAGATTTGAAGTGGTTAGTAAGTCCACCATATGGGCTTCCAAAAGAACCATTTCCATTGACTGCTTTATTTTCCCTCTGTGTGGGTCATACTTCCTAATGTCTTCACACATCTCATATTTTTTGTTGTTGAAAACTAGATGTTTTAAATGATATAATGCGGCAACTCTTGAAAATGGAATCTCCCCTTTCGTAGTATTTATTATTGTTGCTATTTGGTTTTTTTTTTAATGTTTTATTTATTTCTAGGAGAGAGAGAGAGAGAGACAGCGTGAGCAGGGGAGGGTCAGAGAGAGAGGGAGTCACAGAATGAAATAGGCTCCAGGCTCTGAGCTGGCAGTCAGCACAGAGCCTGACGCGGGGCTCGAACCCACGAACCGCGAGATCATGACCCAAGCGAAAGTCGGACGCTCAACCGACTAAGCCACCCAGGCGCCCCTGGAGTTACTATTTGTTGTTGTTGCTGCCATGGGTGTGTGCGTGTGTGTCTGTGTGTGTTTAAATCTCTTTCCTGAACTAATTCTGTAAAGTCTGTGTGCTTTGTCATGTGTGAGCACTGAAGTCTTTGCTTGGTTAGTTTAGTGCTCAGCTAGCTATTGGACACAGATTTCCTTAAATCCAGAAGTAAGTAAGTGTCCCTGTCTTTGCCGTGAGCTCTGTGTACATGTCAGGGCTGCCACATAGCTCACAATTCCGCCTTCTCTCCTATTTGCACAGAGCCTCAATGTCAGCCAGATGTGAGAGATTAAAACCTTAGGTCTTTCCTGAGCAGTGCACACTGTGGGCTTGTCCACAGAGGTACATGTAGGTGTGGCTTTCCAATTCCCAGGAATGTGATGCAACTTTTCAAAACATCCTATGAAAACCTCTCCTTAGAGCTTTTCCTTTCAAATTTTTGGCCTACTTATTGTTTGCTTTAGTTTTTATTGCCACCGTAGGCAATAATAATGTTAAAAAATTAGCAGCAATATTAAACAATTGTTACTTTTATTAAAAAATTAAATGCCACTGGGTACGAGGTTATTAACACTGGGTGACCTCTGAGCCAAATCAAGTAAAGACAAGAGTTATGTGTGCTATTTTCCAGATGGGCCACATAGTCATAATTCTCTGAGGATGGTGCTTTGAAAGAGATTCAACCCTTGCAGTGCCTGATTAGGCTGCTGGTTTCACTGTGATTGTGGGGTGCTGGTTTTTAAGGGTAGAATGGAGTTTAGGAGTAAGTCATGATAAGAGGGCCAAGGTCATGGTAACAGAGCAAATTAAAATATCACAAAGCTCACTATTTTTAACCATGATTCCACCATTTAACCACAGTTCTACCAAAGAGTTAAAAAATTTTTTTTTTACATTTTAACTTAAATTCCTATTAGTTAATATTCAGCGTAATATCCATTCACCATTTTTCTTGAGTACACTGTCTATTGCAAGCTTAGGTTAATTTCTAGAGTTTTGAAGAAGTTGGCTTTGTCATTTTGTCAATATTGTCATTGCCTTTCATGGCCAGGATTTCCAGAGGTCCCCGTTCCCACTCATGTCTTAATATTACAATTCTAAGAGTCATCCGTGTATTTTGATTGGTTTCAATCTTAATATTCTGGCCCAATGGATGATCCTTCTCTGTCCGGGACACACTCCTCTATCCTGCAGGGAGGCACTTGGTTACGCAGAGAAGCTCACCCTGTCTGGCCAATCATGGGATCAATGTTGGCAATGAAGGAGACAGTGGATATGCTCTCCAGGTAATTCCTGCGCTTATTATCATCATGAAGTGAACAGTGTTTTATCGCTACTAAAATGGACCAAACAATATCAGGCTCATATTCCTTTATCATAAAAGATAACAATACACCTCACTGAGACCCTGTCTAACCATATGATGATTTGAAGACCTCTCAATTTTGTGGGGTTTCTCCCCAAATTATGGGTTTGTTAAGGAAAAACTTACCCAGTTTTCCCACCGATGTTTCTTTCCTATGTCTCCTTTAATTTTACTTCAATACTTGGTTTCTGACACTTCTGATCACCCAGTGCGGGCAGGTTTTCCCCCCTCCTAGCAATTCTCTGCAACACAAGCTGGTTGTCCTATAGTTTAACTTGATTCTAACACTTGTCTACCTGGAGACAGGCTGTCACCTGCACCTCTGAGCAGCGAGGTATAGATCAGAGGTTCCAAAGAGCCCATCCATTTGATTAATTTGCCAAAATGGCCCAGAAATCAGGAAAACACTCACTCACATTTACCAGTTTATTAAAGGATATGATAAGGGATACAGATGAATATTAGATGGAAGAGGTGCAGGGGCGAGGCATGGGGGAGGGCGTACTGTGCCTGGAGGGGTTTATGGGAGGAGGATGATGGATTTCTACGTAGGCATGATCGGTCATGAACTCCACCTTCAGCCCCTCTCCCTTCTTAAAGGAGTAGAGCTGGACATTCCAAGCTTCTGATCCTGGCTGGGTCTTCCCCATGACCAGTCCCCACCCAAGAGCCATCTGGGAGCCACCCAGATTCACCTCTCTAGAATCAAAGATGTCCCTATCACCCAGGAAATTGCAAGGGTTTCAGGTGTGCCGTACCGGGAGCCAGGGACAGAAATCAATGCACATTTTCTAGTATTTCACTGGATTGTGTGAGTCTCTATGTTTCCCATACAATTCCCTATACACTTTGTATTGTGTGAAGAATTATAATCATGCTAATAAGTCAATACTCACTGTAAGCTACGGGACTCTGAAGAAGAAGAGTGGTATGGATGGCAAGGGTGGCCTTTGCCAGTGCTCCTCAATTTTTGGTAATATGGACCCAGACATTCTCTTCTACGGGATTTCTGCAATGAGAGTTAAGTCACCGGGGAAACTGGTGAAGGGTCTAGTTCAGGAAGACCCAGTTTTTCCTTGGACTCAGGTCGTTGGGTTATTCACTTGGGTCTGACATTTACAAGTGTCTTGAACTTTAATCTCCTCGTTTGTACAACAGGGAAAATAAGCCCACCACACAGCTTCTAGTGAGGATCCAATGAGATAATATTGGTAAGAGAAGCAAAAGCTAGTTCAACATAAAGGCTTATTATGATGACCTAGAAAATATCCGTGAATCTGGGTCCCAAGACAATGTTGCTGCCAGGAGGCACGTCCGTCTGCCATGCCTGGTGCTCACCTCACAAGGCTCACATTTAATTGGCCTTGGATGTGTCCTGAGCATCTGGAGGTTTTGAAAAGCTCCCCAGGTGATCTATCATGCAGTTAGGGTAGCTTCATCCTATGAAGAATAGTTAAAAGAGAAGAAGACTTCAAAATGATGGCTTTCAGATCTCTGTTTATCTCCATAGCTGCAATCGACAGCTTGGGTTTTGCTGCCAGAAAGCTTAAAAAAAGAAACAAAATCAGTGGATGTGTGAAAACAGTTCTCGAAATAACCCTTGGAGATGGTTGAATCAACACAAGGGAGAAAAAGGATGAAAAGACCAGCATGATTCTTTCACTGTTCAGAATTTTTTTTGTGTGCTGAAAAACTAAGTGATCACCTAACCTAGATATGGTGGGTTTTGTTCCCTTTTCAGCCTTCTATTCCCTGGAGCAATGTCGTCCGCTGGTGTAACACACTTCGGCAATCACAATGGTGTGAGTGTGTTTCAGTCATGCAAGAGATGGCTGTTTGCGGCCATCGGTAAAAGCAGTGTTTGCCTCTATACCGACGACCCAGCTGCCTGCAACCTCCGCCCCCCAAATGAAACCAAGATAATTCTTTGTTCCTTCTCTCTTGGACTCCCGCTGGCCCCTCTCAGCACCCTGACCTAGAGGCGACACCGCAGTGCCAGAGAAGTAAATTACAGCAGATCCTCCTCATGGCTTCCTTTCTTCCTACTCAGAACAATAATGTAGGGGCCACGCAACCTGGGTTTACTCTATTCGAAGATTGATTAATTGACTGACTGACTGATCAACAACACTAGGGTGCTGTCGTTCTGAAAAAACCTATATACTTTGACACCTGTTAGTACCTGGAAGAGAAAATGGGGCGTCATCTCCAACGCCTGGGCATGAACTGGTCAAAGCCCCACCCACGCCCGCCATCACTGGTCAGCGGGGTGATCAAAACCAAAGACTGCCTGGGGTGCCTGGGTGGCTCAGTCGGTTGAGCGTCTGACTTCGGCTCAGGTCATGATCTCACAGTCCATGGGTTCGAGCCCCGTGTCGGGCTCTGTGCTGACAGCTCAGAGCCTGGAGCCTGTTTCGGATTCTGTGTCTTTCTCTCTGACCCTCCCGTGCTCACACTGTCTCTTCTCTCTCTCAGAAATAAATAAAACATTAAAAAATTAAAAAAAAAACTTAAAAAAAAACACGCAAAAAACTGCCTGTGAACGGATGCCCGAAATTTGTGACACTCCCACACCTGCAAACACCATGACTCGGGAGCAATCCCAAGGGGTGAGCACTTGAAAGTGAGTCCCTTTAGTTAAAAAATTCGTAAAGAGCACATCTTCATCTTCAAGTTTATCTTAGAAAATTAAATTCTCTTGAAATCTTTTTTACCCATTGGTAGCCTTATTCTTTTCTTTGTATTTTCTTGTTATAGCTTTCTCTATTCCTTTAATTTAAAATTTCTACACTCTTTCTGTTGCTTTGTTAACAGTTCTATAATTATTTTTGCTTTTTATAAAAGGTTTTGGTTTTGGTTTTTACCTCAAAACATTTCTTTTTTTTTAAAATATAATTTATTGTCAGGTTGGCTAACATACAGTGTATGTGTTCTTGGTTTTGGGGTTAGATTCCCCTGATTTCATCACTTATAAAAACTTTGATGTCCAACCTCCCTACATTCTTTCCTTTATCTCCTTACTCCCCAAAGAAATAATATCTCAGAATATGACTAGAGATGCATTAACTGATAGAATTTTTAAAAATTTTTAAATGTTTATTTTTGAGAGAGAGAGAGAGAGAGAGAGAGAGAGAATGGGTGGGGGAGGGGCAGAGAGAGAGGGAGACACAGAATCCGAAGCAGCTCCAGGCTCCGAGCTGTCACCACAGAGCCCGACACGGGGCTCGAACCCACAGACCGTGAGATCATGACCTGAGCCGAAGTCAGATGCTTAACCGACTGAGCCACCCAGGTACCCTGATAGAGTTTTTAAAATGGGAATTCATTAAAAATATTGACTATCCTCACATAGGATTGTGGTATATCTTTCTATATCTGTATCAAAATCCTTCCTTTTGTCCCCCCAAATCCTTTTTGATGTCCTCCAATAAAAAGCTTAATTTTTCCCCTTAAATCTTGTATTATTCTTAAATGCTGTGAAGTTATGTATTTCACACGTAATCCTTGATCTTATACAGTTGTCGCTGTGGGCAGGGTCAGAGGCCTCTGACTGCAGTGATCGCACGGAGCGAGTGAAAGCCGAGGCGGTGGCCGTGAGAATGGTTTCCAAGGAGACTCAGGTTTGGTTTTGCTTCGTTTTAGTTTATTTTTTAAATGTCTAACAAGTTCCCGAGGATGCCGGGCTGCGGCATCACAGTCTGAGAGCCGCCGGCTTCCTGCAGGACTGCTCAGGCCTGACGGCCGCGCTCACCTGGAAGCTTATACAGTCCCAGCGTCCAGGCCACGTCGGCATCTCGGGGAGAAGGACGCAGGCAGGAAAGCTCCCGACTCCCCCAGCTGATTCCAACGTGTAGCCCGGGCTGAGAACCAGGATCCGGAAGCCTGAAGCCCTGGCTTCAGCCCCCTCTGGAATCAGACCAACTGGGATTGGGGATCGTTGCATTTTATTTTATTTTTATTTATTTTATTAAGATACATTTATTAAGACGTTTCATTAAGATAAGTGGAGCGTTATGCTAATGCTAGTGTCGTTGTGCAGCATCAGGATTCAATATTTGCTTTTTTGCAAAATGACCGCCGCACGAGTCTAGTTCACACCCATCTCTACACACGATCATGAAGAATTTCTTCTTGTGATAAGAACTTGTAGGATCTACTCTCTTAGCAACTTCCAGTACTCACAGGACAGATTATTAACTATAGTCGCCCAAGAGGGCTTGTCTGTTTTATAACCGGAAGTTTGTACCTTTGGACTCCTTCCATCCATTTCACCCACCCCCACCTCCCACCTCTGGAAACCACGCATCTGGTTTTTGTATCTATGAGTTCGGTTTTTATTTGTTTTTGTTTTTGTTTTTGTTTTTTAAATAGATCTACACATAAGTGACATCGTATGGCGTCTGTCTTCTCCTGTCTTATTTCAGTGCCTTCAAGGTCCAGTCTTGTGACAATGGCAAGATTTCCCTCTTTTTTTTAATGGCTGAACAATATTACTGTGTGTGTGTGTGTGTGTGTGTGTGTGTGTCTCACATTTTCTTAATCCATTCAACCATCAACAGACACTTAGAAGACCTTTTTTGGGGGGCAAATCTCGACCTCTGGTGTCACAGGTCCAAGATGAAGGGGGACCACTCCTGCACCAAGGGGGCCTGGCCATTTCAACGGGAGCACGAACGTGAGGGGAAGGCGGCCCGAGGATTCGCTGCTCCTGAGGCCGCCCTGCGTGCCGGCCCCCTCTGCCTCCCCTGGGTGAGGCAGCTGGCTCAGAGCGGGAAGATCCCCAACTGCGCTTGAGTGATGCGCCTGCTCCTCCAGAAAATACTGGCCTCGGATCGAAGGCTGAACACATTTCAGAACAGAACCTGGAAGTGACAGAAACATACCAGCACATAAACATACACAACATGCAAATGTCAGGAAAGAAACATACTTGGGATTTTTTTTTTTTCCAGGAAGGAATGTAAAATCAAGACATCACATGGGGCGCCTGGGTGGCTTAGCCGGTTAAGCGTCCGACTTTTGCTTAGGTCATGATCTCGCGGTTCGTGGGTTCGAGCCCCGCGTCGGGCTCTGTGCTGACTGCCAGCTCAGAGCCTGGAGCCTGTTTCAGTCTGTGACTCCCTCTCTCTCTCTCCTAGAAATAAATAAAACATTAAAAAAAAAAAAAAGACATCACATTTTGCCATGAATTTTTTATAAAATGAACAAAACCTCCTTTTTTAATTTTGAGACTATATCACTCATCACATAAAGGTTTGTGACAACAGATCCTCAAGCGGATAGCTCCCGTTTGTAAATGTGACTTTAGTTTGTGTTCAGTATTTTTCACAGGAATTGTCAAATGTAACACACATGTGTCTAACTTAAATTGTTTCATTTCAGTTGGTTTTAAATAGTTACTTTTATTTTTACTTTTAATTTTTACTTATGTTTTACTAAAAGTTTATTTTGACAGAGAACAAAGCAGGGAAGGGAGAGAATCCCAGAGGCTTGATATCACAAACTGTGAGATCATGACTTGAATCAACACCAAGAGTCAGGCATTCAACCAATGGAGCCGCCCAGGTGCCCCCCCTTCATTGTTAAGTACATGAACTTAGGATTTTTTTTTACCCACTGCATGAGGTTATGTCTTTTTTAAAAAATGTTTATTTACTTTCGAGAGAGAGACAGAGACAGAGCATGAGCGGGGGAGGAGCAGAGAGAGAGGGAGACACAGAATTGGAAGCGAGCTGTCAGCACAGAGCCCGATGTGGGGCTCGAACCCATGAACTGTGAGATCATGACCTGAGCTGAAGTCAGATGCTTAACCGACTGAGATCCCCAGGCGCCCCTCAAGAATGTTCATTGCTAACTGTACTTAACATTATATCACCTGAATATTTTCAAAGCAGTGTTTACATCTTCACATTCAGTAATTAGCTAAAGCAAACACTTGGTTTAAGTTTTTATCTTGTTCTTTGTTTCGAATGCCTCTTTCCTTTGCTTTACGACTATTGTCTCATGGTTATTGTCGGCTTGACTTGTGGTTCATGGATTTTATTTTTACTTGTCATCCCCGAAGATTACCCCAAGGATTATTCTTCCAGTGTTTAAAATTATTACTTGCCTTAAATTCGGGAGGTGATTGGATTGGAGTTATATTTGAGCATCTCAGGCAAATTCAACTATGAGAGTGGAGAGGCAGAGAGAGACAGAGACAGGGAGACAAAGAGAGACAGAAAGAGAAGAGAGAGATAGAGACAGAGAGGTCTTTTATCTTCTCATTTGCCCTTCCCAAGGACTCTTCCTCAAATGCCAGAAGAAAACAAAAGCCATCACTTTAAACATACAGAACAATGAAGGAAAAGGTCATGTCTTTGGAACTTCAAGGGCCCAAGTCTGGGTAATTAAAAAAAAAAAAAAAAAAAGACTTAATTTTTCCGCTGAGGGCAGATTTAGTGACACACTTTCTCTTTTTCAACCCTTTGCACTGATTTTAGATCCTCGCTCAGGCACCAGAGGCAAAACCCCCCGCAGAATTCCTCAGAAGCCTTTTAAAAACCCGGCTTCTGCGAGGTTTGCAGCCAGGACTCAAGTGTTGTCCTCACTACCCACCTGACGGAGGCATAGGAAGGAGCAGGTGACAAGTGTTGAGGCCACAGGGCCTTTGCACACCTACTTCCATCTGCTTGGGCACACAGGCCCCGTCTTCACGGGCAGATGGCAGACATGCTCTTCACCAATGCTTTCCAGTCTCCCCAGCGAAGTCCCACTTGTGCGCATCTCTCTGCCCCTGTGACATCTCCTGTGCTCCTCTGATCAGCGTGAGGGACTGTGGGGTGGGTGGGCGCACAGACCCACACCCAGCCTTTCCGAAGGCAGGATCCATCCCTACCTCAACTCCACAGGCCCGTTCTGGACAGCATCTTGAATACTAGGGGCTTGGAAAAAGATTTCCAAATGAGGGAATTATACGCTGAGTAGCTGGCTAAGTAAACACCTTAATGAGAGGAAGCAGACACCATACTCTCATTACGTGTAAGATGCAAAAATGTCCACATTTTTGGTCTTGGATATCAGGACATATGTCACGATCAGTGAGAAGGAACTTCCTCTTACTTCTCAGTGCTCCTGGGTGCATGGCCCAAAGTTTGCTGTGGGGCAAGGTTGGCTTTCAGAATAGTTGGCCACTGATGTCTCCCCCTCAGAAGTCCCTTCTAGAATGCAGGTTGTTCACTGGTAATGCTCTGCATTGGATTAAGATAAAAATCCAGTGTAAAGAAGCTTTAATCCATTTTTTTAAAGTTGATCATATCTACTGGCCAAGGAGGAGGGAGGAGGTGGGCATGCGTGATGCCTACGATATCGATGTGTGTGAATGAGCGCAGAGGCGATGCGGAAACAAGGGTGTGGCATCTGTAAACCTTTGCATCCTTTATTTCTTTTTATTTTGGTACCCGTGTACCTGAGCTATTTCCTAAGAAAATGATACTTAAAACAAAATCAACAGGTGGTGCCTGGGTGGGCTAAGCGTCCAACTTTGGCTCAGGTCATGATCTCGCAGTTGGTGAGTTCGAGCCCCACGTCTGGCTCTGTGCTGACAGCTCAGAGCCTGGAGCCTGCTTTGGATTCTGTGTCTTCCTCTTTCTCTGTCCCTCTCCTGATCACATAGTCTCTCTCAAAAATAAATAAGGATTAAAAAAAAATTTTTTAATTTTATTATGAAAATTCCAAGATGATATTATAAAGAACAGAATAAAGGACCCAATGGACACACCATCCAGTTTCAGTAATTAACTCTTGATCTAGTTTGATCTATATCCTCATACTATTCCCCTCCCCAACTGGTGTATTTGACTTAAACATAGGCGCTGCATAAGGTCATCTGCAACATTTCATTATGCAGCTCTAAAAGAGAGAAGGTCTTAAAACGCTGGCCACACTACCACCATCTAATTAATGTAATTGTCAGACTCCTTAATATCAACACCAAAGGCTGCAACTTTCTCAATGGTCTCATCTGCAGACAGGCAGGGAGATAGTTTGGTGAATTCAAATCAAAAGCCGAACAAGTTCTACAGATAACATCCAGCCGATACTCCATCTATGCACACATTCACCTAGGGATTTCCATCTCCCTGTCTCTCTCTCCCCTTGCCATTTATCTGGGGGAGAAATTGGAGCGTTCATCCTGAGGAGTCCCCACATTCTGGATTTTCTCAGTTGCACCCCCATGTGTGCGGAGTATACCTCACTACCTTGAGGACTTTCTGAAACACGTAGTTGGATCTAGAAGCTTGCTCAGATTCGGGTGAAGTATTTAGTGGTGAAATACCCCCACTGCTGGTGCTGGCTTCGGTCTGTTACTTCGCTGGGGGTTGCGAACTGCTGGCAGTCTTTCTTCATCCGTTGGTTGGAATAATTCTATGAAGAAAACTTCCCCCCATCAACTATTTGACTGTCCTGAGGGGTAGTTTTTACAACTGAGGGTGAGTAGATGCCGGCCTTCCCTTTGCTCACTGATTTGCAGAACACTGAGTCTCTGCCACAGACGGCCAATGCTTTTGTAGAGAATTATGACGAACACATGGATTGAAGGATGCTTGGCATGTGTGGATCTATTGTAGTTTTATTCCCAGGGTCGCTCACGTGTCCGACTCTTCGTCTGGTAAGGACAACTTCTTACCAGCTGACTTCTGAGTTTTCCTGACATGACTGTGTGTCCAGGGAAGGTTGAGAGGAATGGAGATGCCAGGAGACAAGGTCGTTATGCCACGGAAGCCACCTCATATCCCAAAAGTGATGGGAAACCACAGAAGGGACTTGAGCGCGGGATGAGGGGGAGGGAAGCCGAGACGAACCGGGGACAGATTTTGCAGAAGTCTGGATGAGAGGGTGAAAGTGTGGGTTTAGACCAGCGATGGCAGCGGGCAGGCGGAGAAGCTGGCAGAGTGGATAGAAGTCCGTCGGACACCCAGGGGGCACCCGTCCTCAGGGAGCTATTTCCTAAACTCTGGTTCTTTAACAGGATCTTAAAGACATTTAGTCACATGATCAAATGGTTAACCAAATGTGATGTTAAAGAAAACCCTGGACTCATGGGTTCTCCGCTCTGGGCCAGCTCTTCAGAAATAGAATCTAGGACACATTAGCAGCTCCCAGAAACCCGTGCAGTTGGGGCAAAGTTAGGGTCCACTGTCATTACCTTTCTAGGTGTCTTCAAACAAAGCGGAAACTTGAACATGTACCTTTATGAATTGTCCAGGGCAGTGCCACTCAGGATGGATCTGTGAAGACGGGCTCCTCCTGAACTATTTGTCACTGGTCTGCAATGACATACAAAAAGGAATGGAGAGTTAGAGCTTTTTAAAAAAAATTTTTTTGATGTTTATTTTTGGGAGAGAGAGAGGGAGACACAGAATCTGAAACACGCTCCAGGCTTTGATCTGTCAGCACAGAGCCGGACACAAGGCTCAAACCCACGAACCATGAGATCATGACCCGAGCCGAGATCAAGAGTTGGACTCTTAACAGACTGAGCCACCCAGGTGCCCCGAGAATTAGAGATTTTATAGTGACCCTACAGTGAGTAATTTTATGTGCGTTTAATCTAAAAGTTTTAAAGAAACCCACAGATCATATTTTGTACTTTTAAAATTTCATGTCTATAATAATTTACTTTTGCTCTACTTTCTAAAATGATCAGTGACCGACTGGGGGAAACAAACATGCAGAAAATGTTCCAGAATCTCCTAGCTGCATCAAAGTGGGAACTCGGAGTTAATTGTAAACGGTGACTTTAAATACTCATTTGGAAGTCATTTGGTAAGAAATCCACATATAAAGAACTTTGTGCTAGCAAATAGCAGAGGAAATGTAAAAGCAATTATCATTGCAGCGTAGCATGCATTCAGTCATTGTTAAGTAGTTCTGTGCTTTAGATTACGAACTTGAAGTTGCAGAAGAGGGAAATGCCACGTATGTGATGTCCTGATTGTATCCATGCCACTAACACAATTCAACCTGCTTGTGTTTTCCTGTGCAGGCACAGAAAATGCATCCATTAGCATAAATTATGTATGCAGATGAAAACGTGCGCTCACTCTTCTTAATAGCCATTATAAATCTGACACACCCCTGCCTAAGTTTCCAAGAAATACATGCGGTAGAAACATAATTAATCAGGGTCCATTTTCGTCAGCCTTCAGGAGTCAGAGCGAAGGAAAGCCATTGGTTTTACTGCTTTTGAAAAGCTTTTGTTTGGTAAGTCACTCTTGTTAATAAAGTTGAAAGCGCATATTAGCAGGAAGAAGGGTTGACCGCCTCCGGGAAAAACCAGAGGATTGAACGGTGCTGGTGCAGAGCTGTCAGGCCGCCCGCGACAGAACATTCACGCTGGGGAGTCTCCTTTTACTTCGTCCCAGTTTAGAAGAGTCTCCAAAGGACACAGATGGTGGTGCCTTAGGAAGCAGTGTGCCTGCGATGCATTCTGACTTCTGGACCCACCGGAGATGTCACTCTCCCTCAACTGAAGTTTCATGCAACTATTCGAAGATCAACTCTATCGGTGGACTTAAACATGGCAATTTTCCTGAGGTGCGCAGGATACGGTGTTCTTCCCAGGAAGGACCCAGCCCAGGACCCTCAGCAGGACGGTGGGCTCTAGCGTCCCCACCAGGAGCTCAGAGAGAATCTCTTAAAGGGACCCTGGATCCCCTGGTCAGTGCCCTGTGCTCTTCTCTTATTCAGTTAGACTATGTGATAACAAAACGATTTTCGTATTTATAGAGTGTCATGATCAAAACTGCACGGATGGATGGCTTCGTTGCGCACTGCTGGAGAGCATATGCTATTTAATACTCAGTGACGTGGGCACAATTTGCTGTTCATCTGGGAAAAAAGAATCTCATGAAAGATCAATTCCAAACCCTGTAAAAGCTTACTTGTGAAAAGGCACAGCGAATGTTCTACCGCCTCGATGTTACAGAAGCTGCTTAATTGATAAAGAATGTTTCCCATCTTTACAGAGAGATATAGCCCTGTTTGAAAATGCGAAAAACAGTGCTTTTACACAACAAAGGACAGAAACGAAATCAATGTTCGCTGATAACGGGGGAAATATTTTCAGCAAGTGCAACCGCTGTATCAGGATGCTTCCAGCTGCAAATAAGAGGCTGCAGCACATCTTCCTCGAAGGCCTCCACTCCCATGAACTTCACCCATGTCTTCGAGGGCACCGGAGGACATAAGGCTGTCCCCACAGCGTCACTGGAGAATGGCGGTGAGATGTCAGTAACGGGGATGTGGACCTACGCTGAGTCCTGTCCTGGGCCTGAGATGCTGTCACCCGACATCATCAGGGTTCTGTTGTCAGTGGGGGAGGGGGGAGAGCGGGAGATATAAACGCCAGGAAGGACAGCCGCGGAGTTCGCCGAAACAGATAGAGTAAATATTCTTAATATGAAAAAGAGCTCCTTCAAATTGGTAAGTGAAAAAAACCCAATGGAAAACTGAGTAAAGAAGATAAACAGACAAGGAAATAGAGAGAGAGAGAGAGAACCAAATGAGACTTCATGGAAAAGGAAGATGGCTCCAGCCTTTCTGGGAGGTGAATATATTAAAATGTCAAAATCCCTGGGGCGCCTGGGTGGCTTAGTCGGTTGAGCGTCCGACTTTCGCTTGGGTCATGATCTCGCGGTTCGTGGGCTCGAGCCCCACCTCGGGCTCTGTGCTGACTGCCAGCTCAGAGCCTGGAGCCTGTTTCAGTCTATGACTCCCTCTCTCTCTGACCCTCCCCTGTTCATGCTATCTCTCTCTCTCCTAGAAATAAATAAAACATTAAAAAAATTTAAAATGTCAAAGTCCCTTCAGCCTTTGACCCGGTGACCCAATATGGAGCCCGGCAGCACCAGTGGTCAAGGGCATATGAACGAAAACATTGTTGAAAAGGTGCTTGTAGCAGCCAAGTAGAACACCGAGGTAGGCGAACTTCTCGTCCCGAGGAGGCTGGTGGAGTAAGCTGTGGACAACGGGGGTGCGGGGCATTATTAGCTAATGAAAAGAGTAAGTCAGTCTGCAGCTGGGAAGAGCTCAGGAAGCAGGAAGAAAAGGAAGTAAACAAGTGAAGAGACTCGTTGACAAGGTGCATGGAAACGCTGGGGGCCAATTCTCTTTACAAGGGTGAACACTGGAACAGAGCTGCGATATCGCAGGCAGGCTCAGTGAGCCTGAAGGTAGGAACATTCCGGAATCCCACCGTTGGAGACGTGTCCTCAAGGAGAAGGTACCGAAGTGTCCCTGCAACTGTTCCCAACAGCAGACTTCGGAAACAGCCTCAATGCCCAACAATAGGAGTGTGGATAAATTCATTTGCAGCATAATGTCTGAGTTCACCACATTTTTATACGAATATTAGAATACGGTAAAAAGCGAATACAGTAGACTTACGTATGAGGACATATATTAACCACAAAAGCGTGTTGAGCAAATGCAGGCCAGCTGTAGAATATGTACAGTACGAGAGTTTGTAAGAAATTTAAAATCATGGAAACAATATTCTATGTTGTTTATTTCTTTTTTTTTTTTAATGTTTTTTAATTTATTTCTGAGAGAGAGAGAGAGAGACAGCATGAACAGGGGAGGGTCAGAGAGAGAGAGAGAGACACAGACTCTGAAACAGGCTCCAGGCTCCGAGCTGGCAGTCAGCACAGAGCCCGAGGTGGGGCTCGAGCCCACGAACCGCGAGATCATGACCCAAGCGAAAGTCGGACGCTCAACCGACTAAGCCACCCAGGCGCCCCATCTATGTTGTTTATTTCTTCAAAGAGAAAGCGTGACAAGAACAAGTCCTAACTTCAGGGCAGGAGTTGTTGCAGTGGGGCAGAGCAGCGGGAGAGACGATGGGACAGGGCGTCTACGCCACTGGAAATGCTTGCTTCTTAAAATAAAACATGGGGAGGGGAGCCTGGGCGGCCCCTGGGTTAAGCACCTGACTCTTGATCTCAGCTCAGGTCATGTTCTCACGGTTTGTGAGTTCGAGCCCCATATCGGCCTCTTCACTGACAGTGCAGAGTCCGCTTGGAGTTCTCTCTCCCTCTCTCTCTGCCCCTCCCTTACTCATGCTCTCTCTCTCAAAATAAATACATAAACTTAAAAAAAATTAAAACTATGGGGAAAAAAGAAAAAATACAGAAATTGTTTATTTTTAATTTTTTTTTAAAATTTCTGAGACAGAGAGAAAGATACAGCATGAGCAGAGGAGGGGCAGAGAGAGAGGAAGACGCAGAATCTGAAGAAGGCTCCAGGCTCTGAGCTGTCAGTCAGCACAGAGCCCAACGCAGGGCTCGAACCCACGAACTGTGAGATCATGACCTGAGCCAAAGCCGGACACTTAACTGACTGAGCCACCCAGGTGCCCCAGAAGTTGTTGACATGTATCAAATATGGGTATAGGGACTTGAGCGTTTATTTACCATTGTCTGTATCTTTTGAATGTTTGACATATTTCCTAATAAACATATTTGAAGAATAAGTTTAGATTCACTCCGTTTATTACTCCATGATATTTTTCCTCTCGGTGCCCAATTTCCCACTTTTACTTTAAAAATACTTGTCTTTATTACTGAACCAAAGCAGCAAAGCTAATAATACACAGACAGAAATTGAACTTAATGTGTAATAACTTAATCCATACCTAGGCACTGTTTTATTCTGAAGGAAATTCTCTGGACATTGAAGTCAGCCTCATGATGTAAAAATTCCAAATTGTTTCTGAATCAAATAGACCCAGATTTAAACTCCAGTCCCCAAATTTATGAACTGAAATGTCACTGGAGATACTAGTTAAAAAAACTGAACCTAGTCCCTTGGATGGTAATGGGATTTGGTGTGATTTGGTAAGTCCTTGTGAAGACTAACTAAAATGTAGATTCTATGCCTAGCACGATACTTGGGTGGTTGGCATCAAAGACGATGGCAAATAGAATAATAGCTAAAATACACTGAGATCTTAACTGTATCCTACATTTTGTGTGCATTTACTCTCTCAACAGCCCCGTACAGTAGACATTTTTACGGTGCTCTTTCTTTTCCAATGTGATTCTAAAACTTGCCAATGTTTAGTAAGCATTTGGAACCTGAAACCAAGTTTGCATGACATCGAATTCCAGGTGAAGAGCTGCAAAGCTACGGGACCAGCAAGCTGCATGTATTCATACGCAGTTAGAAGAAATCTGACAAACTGGTGAGTCTGATCTCAGAGGCCATGTTAACCCGGAGCGCTCAGAGTACATGCTAGGTTAAGAGCCGACTCCTACCTGAAGTTGGGCCAACCCCTACTTTCACGTCCTATTTCCTTTTTTTAATGTTTATTTATTTGAGAGAGAGAAAGAGAGAGAGAGAGACAGAGTGGGAGGAGCAGAGAGAGAGGGAGAGAGAATCCGAAACAGGCTCCAGGCTCCGAGCTGTCAGCACAGAGCCCGACGCGGGGCTTGAACCCACAGACCGTGAGATCATGACCTGAGCCGAAGTCAGATACTCAACCGACTGAGTCACCCAGACGCCCCAAGGCCTCACTTTTAAAGGTATCCTCCTCCTCCTCCTCCTCCTCTTCTTCCTTTACTTTTTTAGTTGTAAAAATTTTAAGCATACACAGGAGTGCAGAGAGAGGAGTATCAGGAGCTCTCACGGAGAACTCATCCTTAGCTTCAAACCATTTCATTTACGTTTCCATCCTGTTTCCGTCCCCTGCATTTGCCCTCTAGTGCTGCCTGTCATCTGTTTGCTTCATCCAAAGCACTCCCTAACTTCCCGCTCTCTGCTAGGGCTCCGAGGAGGCTTAGCTTAGTCTTTTTGGCTTCCAACTGAGTTTGGCAAATGGTGAGCATTAGCAAGAGATTGGAAGGAGGGAGAAGATGGAGGCTGGAAATGTATTTTCCGCTATACCTATTGGGTCCCAGGGGGCTGACCACATCCCATCGCCAAAGTTATGGCTGCTGCAAGGCGGCCTTCACTGGACACAGCTCTCCCTGGGTTGACCGAATTAACCAGTTTGTGTGTCATCTCTTCCTACTGGGATCCTGACGGGCCCACCCCACCCTCATCCGCAGAGCCCGTGCTTGTCATGGTTCATCCACATATCAGTCCCTTCTGGCCACTGTCGCAAAAATACTGGCAGACTGACTGGTTTATAAGCATCAGACATTTATCTCTCTCATTCCGGAGGCTGGGAAGCCCAAAACCAATGTGTTGGCCGATCTGGTGTCTGATGTGAGAGGCTGACTTCTCGCTGTGTCCTCACATGGCAGAGGGGTCCAGGGAGCTCTCTGGGGTCTCTTTTATAAATCCCACTTATCCTTATGACCTAATCATCCCCAAAGGTCCCACTTTCAAATGCCATCCCACTGGGGACTGGGTTTCCACATGGATTTTGGAGGTGACACAAACATTCAGCCCATAGTCTTCCCTATCTCAACTGATAGTCACTAACTACATAAGATTGAAACGCTTCTCTGGCATCCGTCACACCCTATAAGACCTGGCTAACCCCCCTTCTGGAATTCCTCTTGTCAATGACACTCAGAATTCCATGATCTCATCTACATCAGCCCGAGTGCTGGCCATCAACAGGTTTGGAGAGTTTTCTGAGACCTGAAGAATTAAGACAAGTGTATCACCTACGTAGGTATGTGAGCTGACACAACCTTCTTATGTCCTCTAACAAATGACAACTGGGAAGTTGGAGAAAAGAATTTATCTGCGTGCACACGCTCATTTTTACCTAAATACGTTAGGATAATCAATGTTTGTGCCAGACGAGAGAGGCTGCGAGTAGTAGAAATAAAGTATATGAAAGAAGGGATGAGCAAGGTCAACAGTTCGATCTGGCATAGATGAAGCCTTACATGTGGAAGACAAAGCTGCGAAACTTTTAGAGGAAGATGCAGAATCCGCTCACGACTTGGGCATGTGGAGGGAATGTTTAAGCAAGACACATACGGCGTATTCCAGAGAACAAGACTGATACATTTCACTGTGTTACGTAAGAATTTATGTTTAACAAAGGCCCACAAATAAAGTGAAGAGATAAGGTATAATGAATCAGAAGAAGAAAATGGCTCAATAGAAAATAGGCAAAACTCATGAATAGGCATCATATAGAAGAAGAAGTGAATGAACGACAAATCTTACGAACAGACGCCTGATATTACTTGTAATTCAGAAAAAGTGAAGCGAAACCACACATCACACAAGCAAAAATGTTTAAATGTGTAAATTCAACTGTTGACACGGACATGGGAAAATAGGGCCTGGTTTGCCGCGCTGGAGGAAGTGTAACTTGGCGTGACACAATTTGGACACAATTTGGCACTTGCTGTTCCATTTCTAGCTGTTTAGTTAGACAATTGGAAAGACACCCTTGAGACTGGGCAGCAGGACACAAGAATCAGAATGTTCACAGCTTAGTAAAAAAAAAAACAACAAAAAACCCACAACTGAGGAAAATCCATATATACATTTCAAATAGACTGGACAAATATTCTGTTGCGTGGGGACCAATGGGAACCACAGCCAGCAATAAACCGATGCAAACCACAGCTGTGGGCACGGACAGGCTGTCGTAATCCTGGTCAGTTAAAGGTCGTCAGAAAATGCATAGACTATAAATCCATTTACAAAGAGCTGTTTTTAAAGTGGAAAAGCTAGGGGCGCCTGGGTGGCTCAGTTGGTTAAGCATCCGACTTCGGCTCAGGTCATGATCTCACGGTTCGTGGGTTCGAGCCCCGCGTCAGGCTCTGTGCTGACAGCTCAGAGCCTGGAGCCTGCTTCTTATTCTGTGTCTCCCTCTCTCTCTCTCTCTCTCAGAAATAAATAAAACATTAAACAAATAAAGTGGAACAGCTAAATAATAAGAATGCACATGCACCTGGTAAACTGAGTCGTATTCCACATCCCTGAACGACCACCAGTTGTCACCAGGGTAGCCTGGCAAGCGGTGGGCAGGCGCCAGTATGGTGCGCGAGTCCAGTCTGATAGTTAGTGAATTTAATATTCATTCCAGTATGGATGTATTTGTTGTCTAGTTATCATTTTGCAATTACCATTCCTTCCTTCCTTCTTCCTTCTCTTCCTCCCTCCCTCCTTCCTTCCTTCCTTGCTTTCTTTCCTTTTTGCATCAGTAGAATTCAATGGACTGAGAGAATGTATGAAAAAGATCTTGAAAAGGTCTGACATTTCATTCTCCCTTCAATTATGACCCAAAAGGCCATTTTCAGAGTGAAACAGTTAAAACTATCGGTGAAAAACGAGAACATAAAAAGATGAGACGTAAGCATGGTTACCTGGAAAAAGAAAGAAACTGTAAGTTTAAGAAAACCAGAAATTTAAGAATTTGAGGTTAAGTATAGGGAGCTTAAAGGGAGCAAAAGAAATATCACTCAGCACTTGGAAACGCAAAATAAAAATTTTAAAACATATTGACTATCAATAGACACATTAAAGCAATCATAACAGATCAACACACTAGCTCAGAACTTACCGTGACCTAATTACTTCAGAAGTTCAGCTACAAAAGTGTGACTAATAAAATTAAAGCAAGATAAATAATTAAAAGGCTGCTTATAAAGCAGATTAACAAAACAAAACTAGGAAAGCTAGAAGGTCACTCATTATGCAAAAAACGTTAATTTGGATCTTTCTGTGCAGGGGGGAAAAGTGCTTGCTCCTGGTAATTAAAGCTCCAACATTAAAGGAGGTAAAGACTATACCCGTGTTAAATTATTCAAGGGTAAATAATAAGATCTAAAATATTTAAGGAACAAATACACAGAGATTTTAAATGATTGTAAAAATGAGAGATAATAAAAAGGACGCTGAAATCCTGAAAGCGTAAAAGGTTACAATGAGATGAAACCAATTGAGGCACCTTTCAGAGAAACGTGTTCGTCCACACCACGGAGAAGCCAGGAAGCTTAGCGGTGAAGGGCTCAGGTGGAGTTCTCTTCTCCGGGGGCAGGGACCTGGCTGCTCGCACCTGCCTCCGACGACTGTCCCCGTTTGTAACATGGGAGCAGTGAAGGTTCCTGGGGTTGGGGTCTTGGTGAGAGGTGGGTGAGACCACAAACGTAAGCAGCTAGCGCAGCGCCTGAGTGACCACAGCGAGTTGCCCCGATCATAAGCCCAGACTGATGACTTTTGGAAACTGTAAGACTGAGGAAAGAAAAGAGAAGAAAGACAGGGTCCGTAGAGAGGCAGCCAAAGGCTTATCTTTTTGGCTCAGAGAAGACTGGCTGAGCTGACTTAGGACTGGGTGGGAGCTTCGGGGGCAGAGAACTGACCCCAGTGGGACGGTCATGACCTCTGACCTCTTGCTCTTGGCTCTTGCCTTTGAGTTTCCCCAGATTTGAGCCTCTCGTGTCTGCCCCAGATTCTGAGATACTCGGAGGCGGGCACAAGGCGCTGCTCGGTGCCCCCATCCCTCACCCCCCTGTATCAGCAGTCAGCCATATTTAGACTTCCAATTCCCCACCCCCGCAAGCCCACTGAGAGTCTCTTGAGTCTCCTTCGGGGCTTCTCATCAGGGAGAAGGAAAGAATGCCCATCCTAACGACTGCACTCGTGATCAGTCCCCGTGACATCCTCGCCACTCACACCAACATCTAGAAGCGACCCTCTGAATGTCGCGCCCAGGGGCCAGCCTGCTTGTTTTACCGCTGAGTCCGGGCGGCTGGACGCCTGCAGGGCACGCCCCGAATCCACTCCTCGCACTACGTACTACGAAGCCACTGAAGACAAATGAAAACAATCCATTTGAGTTTGGTTATTTTTTTTCCGTCTGTTTCTCCTAAACGTTGCGTTCAGCTTTACAATCTCACAGGGAGAGGGTGGGGGAGGAGTTTTTATTTTAGAATACGGGAATAATTCTGGGTAATTTGCACACTGGCATTTGTATGTTGCATGGAACTATGTTAAAAGTGAAAAAAAAGAGCAAATTGGCAAAGGTCTGTATCAAATCACGGAGGAGAACGCCTTTCAGGGATTGCTAAAGTCGGAAAGTAATATCTTAAGTGATCTTACAGTCAGGAATATTGGCAATGTCAAGACTGTTCCATTTTATCCTCCAGCGGGAGCAAAATTTGCAAGCAAATTTGGCAGAGGAAAAGATCCTTAAGTGCATTCTTAACTCTCTACATTTTCTTTTATGTAAAGTGCCAATAAAGAAAATTAAAGAATTGAAGGAGGTACAGACAGAGAAAGAATGCTAGTTTGCTGGCTACTCAGCACAGCAGAAAATTAAGAAGGGAGTTGTGAGCAGTGGCGTTAGACTAGAGAATCTTTTTCTCCCTTCTTTTCTCACTCTTTCCTTCCTTCCTTCCTTCTCTCTCTCTCTTTCTCTTCCTTCCTTCCTTCCTTTTCTCTCTCTTTCTCTTCTTTCTCTTTCTCTTTCTTTCTTTCTTTCCTTTCTTTCTCTCTTCTCTTTCTTTCTTTCTTTCTTTCTTTCTTTCTTTCTTTCTTTCTTTCTTTCTTTCTTTCTGTCTCTTTCTCTCTCTCTCTCTCTCTTTCTTTCCTCTTTCTTTCTTTCTTTCTTTCTTTCTTTCTTTCTTTCTTTCTTTCTTTCTTTCCGTCAATGTGGAAATTCTCCACAGAGCATCTATGAGTCTTGCCTAAAACAGCAGAAATAGTCCCAGAACAGATATATGTACACTTTGTCAACTTAGAGCTGAATTAAAAAAAAATCTATCAAATCTGGTAAAAACACGTCAATTGGAGACCATAATTCACAAATATATTCTTCTCACACATTCCTCTGAAAACGACCACAGTGAGCAAAGGTTTGCACCGTCACTGGAATTTCAGAAACTTCAAAATCTTTTTACGAACTTAGGGAAGTTGAGATGACGCTGGGGAAAGGTAACGCCTAGAATTTCAAGAGAGGCAATGTAGTCCACCTGGCTAAAGCCTCCCCCTTCCAAATCTCCACTGAAATGACCAAAGAAACAGGAAAACAGGAGGGGAAATCAGTGTAAGTACCTACAAAGGGAAAACGCCATCTGTGTGCCAGAAGCTCAGGGAAGTCCCACAGGACAGAGGAGAAAGGGCCCCGACGCCTGCAGCAGCCTCAGGTTCACGGCCACTGAGACGCCGTGATGGCGGGTGGGCCGCGGGGGGACAAGTCGAGGACCTGCCAGGGCCTCAGCGAAACGCTCGCTGCTGACGGGAAGCAGGAGGTCATTCGTAGCTGGGCTTCTAGTTTGCAGACAGCGCGATGGCTACAAGCGGCCATCCGTGTTCTAGAAGGAGCGTCGCTCCCACCTCTGCCCCGGGTGAGGGGGTCGCCAGCCCAAACCTCCCCGCACGTGGGCACCAGAGCCACGGGCTTTGGGGGACACACGTGCTCTGGGAGGCTGCCAGGGGTTTTGAAGGAACAGGCGTAAAAGGGTGTCCTTCCTGCTGGACAACCAAGGAACAGCGCCGGCTGCTGTCGGAGGGACCCGTGCGCCAAGGCGGTGGGCATTCAGTGCCTCTGGGCTCACGCCGTGGCTCGGCTCCTCGCTTACATGCGGGTCAAGCAGTCTGTAAGTGCGACCCCGTCTCTACGGTTCATGTGCCCTGGTCCAGGACCCCGTCTTGTCTGCCTCTGGTGCTCCCACCCGTCAAGAGTGGGTGTGTGTGCACCCGTGTGCGGTGTGTGTCCTTTCCTGTAGGACCCTGCTTTCCCTGAAGCTTCTGTGTCGTTTCTCAGTCTCCTCTCTTCTCCCAAGACCTGTGTTTTTGATATCGAAGCCAGTAGCACCTGCTTCTATCTCTTTCTTTTGGCTGTGCCATCCTCTTTCAGAGATAATAAGCAGAGAAAAATCTAGCTCTTGACTAGAAACAGTTGGGGGTGAAACACAAAGATGGGGTGAATATTGGCAGCGCAGGGACGCATGGATAATATTTCAGAGATATCATTCTGCCACAAATTCGATCTATTCTGTCCCTTACATTGCTTTTTTTTTTTTTAATGTAGAGCCCAACACAGGGCTGAGTCCCACGAACTGTGAGATCAGGACCCAAGCCGAAATCAAGAGTCAGATGCTTAACCAACCGAGCCACCCAGGTGCCCCTGAAATGGAAAGATCTGGATAACCTAATGTTGACTTTAAAGATAAGGAACATAATAAGATCTACAACATAATACCATTTATGTAAATTAATTAGAAACTCAATTAAATGTAATTAATCTAACATTTATAAGGACAGGCAGTGTCTTTGATAAACACGTACACATATGTTAGAAGTGTGTAGGGGCACCTGGGTGGTTTAGTCTGTTAAGTGTCCGACTTTCGCTTAGGTCATGATCTCGCAGTTCGTGGGTTCGAGCCCCGCGTCGGGCTCTGTGCTGACTGCCAGCTCAGAGCCTGGAGCCTGTTTCAGTCTGTGACTCCCTCTTTCTCTGACCCTCCCCTGCTCACGCTGTCTCTCTCTCTCTCTCTAAAAATAAATTAAAAAAAAACATAAAAAAAAAAAAGGAAGTGTGTAGTGACTTTGGTGTGTCTGTGTTTATATATCTTTGGTACTCAACAAAATGTAGATGACAATACATGCAAAATCGGTAATGTTTTCATCTCTTAAGTATTTTATCTCTTATTTTCCTTGTCTAATCACAAGGGGCTGAAGTCCCAAACCAACTTTAAATAATAATAGTAAGGGACATTTATATTTTAAAAAAAACAGTACACATCAGATAAATTAGTCAAACAAATTAGCTGTGTGTCTTGAGGGGTGGGGATTTGGCATCAAAAGTAAGAAAAGAAGATCAGAGTGTCTCCTCTATGCATGACTGCTGACAGAGTGTCAGGGGCTGAGAGTTCTGCTTAACTCAGTTCTCTGTGCCTGGGACCCAAATCGTTGGCTGACTTGTGTGTCCTCGACATTCATATGTTGAAGCCCTAATCCTCAATGTGGCGTGTCTGGGGCCGGTAATTAAGGTTTAAATGAGGTCACGGGCACCTGGGTGGCTCAGTCGGCTAAGCGTCCGACTTCGGCTCAGAACATGATCTTGTAGTTCATGAGCTTGAGCCCCTCATCAGGTTCCTTGCTGACGGCTCAGAGCCTGGTGCCTGCTTTGGATTCTGTGTGTGTGTCTCTCTCTGCCCCTCCTCTGCTTGTTTCTCTCTCTCTTTCAAAGATAAATAAACCTTAAAAAAATTAAAAAGATTAAGAATTTTTTAAAAAGTTTAAATGAGGTCGTAGGGTAGGGCCTAGTGAAAGAGAACCATGGCCTTGTAAGAAGAAGGGAGAGAGAGCTACTTCCCTCTGCCCTCTCTCTGCCCTGAGGACACGGTGAGAAGTGGACCCTCTCCAGAACCAGCCGCGCTGGTGCTTCCGTCTTAGATCTCTGGTCTCTGCACTGCAAGGAGACAAGCCTGTGCTGTCAGCCCCATTCACTCTCTCTCTCTCTCAAATTAAACAGACTTTAAAACCTACTATCATATAGAATTCAGAGTTCATTAAAAGAAAAGGAAACCATGATAAAGTCAGTTTTATTTTATGAAGACAGGAACATTTAAACATACTTCAATTGGTTAATGCAATGGGTCAGATTAGAAGTCACAGATGTACCGTAATACAATTAACCTGAGAGGTATACCACCCTCCCCCCAAAATACTGGATAAAATTCAGTATTCATTTGGATTAAAAGCTCTTGATAAAGTAGGAATGGAAGCAAACTCCCATAATAACATAAATGAGGTCTGACTTAAATTGAGTCAGCCCCCTATTTAATGGGGAAGACCATCGAGGGTTACCAATGAAATTAACAACAAATTATAAATATCTCCTGTTGCCATTATCATTTAACACTGGTTTGGAGATTCAGTCCCTTGTGGTCAGACAAGGAAAAGGAATAATATAAAATATTTAATACATGAAAAATTACATTTTTATAGATGGTGTTATTATTGACATAGAAAACTGAAGACAATCAATGTAAAACTGGACCTGATGAAAACTATCAATAAAGGAAAAGTTATAAAACAAACAAAGAGAAATGTACAAAAAGAATATACTTACTACGTGTTGGGAATACACGATTGCAAAGTATAATAGAATCATGATTCCATTCACAGAAGCATAAGAAAATCTTTTTTTTATTATTATTTATTTCTAGGAGAGAGAGAGAGAGAGACAGTGTGAGCAGGGGAGGGTCAGAGAGAGAGGGAGTCACAGACTGAAACAGGTTCCAGGCTCTGAGCTGGCTGTCAGCGCAGAGCCCGACGCGGGGCTCGAACCCACAAACCGCGAGATCATGACCTAAGCAAAAGTCGGACGCTTAACCGACTAAGCCACCCAGGCGCCCCAAGCATAAGAAAAATCTTACCTTATAGTCATATTGCCAGAAAATTGTAGGGCTTTTATGAGAAAAATTCACTAAGGAAGGTGAAAGAATATCAGAATAAATGGAAATTTTGCCTGAGAAGATTATAAAAGGTCTCAGTCTACTCCAAATAAATCTACTATTTAAATATAATTTTAACAACTTTAACAGAATTATTTTGGAAATTGAAAATGAAGGAAGACAATACATTATCTCAAAGAACAAATGGTTGAAAACAGCCCAATTAGAACAGTAGTGAAGAGGCTTTTTCTACAATATTCAAAGAGAAGAAAAAGTTATGATGAAAATATTAGGTGAAAATAAAGGCTACTTGGGAAATTTCTTTCCACAAATGACATCAAAGGCATCAAAATAAATTACTTTGGTGTCAAAAAGCATCCTGAATAGAAATTAAAGACAAATGATAAACTGGGGGAAATATTTGAAAACAGAGGTTATTTTCTCTAACATGTGAAGAACTCTTTCAAATCAACAACCGTATGAAAATACAGTGGACAAAATGGCCAAAGAATTTAAAAAGAAATTTCTCAGAAAGTAATATACAAATAAACATATGAATGCACGTTACTTCGCCCTAACAAAGGTTGATCTAACCTTGTGATCTAGCAATTCTTCCTCTAGGAGTTACCTCTAAGGGTGCCCTGCATGTCTTTCATATATTGTGAGGGAGACAATAATCAAAACCAAAACCAAGTTATTCAAACATAGCCAATTTGTTAAGCGATTTGTAGAACAATCACCAAGTGCATTGCGGAAGTATACTTAAGAAGACTAAATTGTGTAGCCTTATATAGAATAGAATCTTTTCCCACTTCGTGGACATGTACCTGTGTTTGATTCATGGGAACAGTACTATTAAGGATACGTCCCGCAATACCAGCACTTAGTTTTTCACTGTGGTTATAATTCTACCTGTTCCAAACGCTACAAATTAATCCCAGTCGTGAGGACTGTAAGCTCGACATGAACTCTGCTAGTAATAGAGACAAGTCCCCCAAACCCAGCATGATTTATCATTGCCATTTTAAAGCATCTTTACAGAACTTAAGGATACCTGGAATTATAGAATTTTATTCATTTAATATATTTAAATTACCCACCTCATTCCCTTTTAATGTCAGCTCCACGAGAGCAGGGACTGTCTGTCTGGGCCTACGTTCTTCCTGGCTACAGTGTGGAGCACAGGTGGATGCTGAGGAAATATTTGTGGAGTAAGGTGCCCTTTCTTACTGATTTGTAAGCGTTCTTAAATATCAGGGATGGTGAACCTCTATCACCTATATCAAGGGTTGGCAAACTTATCCTGTGATGGACCAGATTGAAAGTTTTGGACAATTTGTGAGCCTTGGGGTCTCATCATAACTACTCAGCTGTGCTGGTCCAGTGTCATGCAGTGTAGGCAACACATAAAACAGGGGCGGCTGTGTTCCAATAAAACTTTATTGGAACAAGAGGAGGCAGACAGGACGAGACCTCACACTGTAGTTGCTAACCACTGTTTTACATTGTCGGTATCTTCTCGTTGTGTTGCTTGCCCTTTAATTATATTTAATTTTTATGTATAGACACTTCCTGTTTTTATGTAGTCATTGGCATCAACCTTTTTCTTGAGTTGTGGTTTCTTTAGATTTTTTTTCGTATTCAAATATATTAACCTCTCATCCTCTTTGGCCTTTGATTTCACCCTGTAAGAACACAGATTTCACACGGAAACCTTTTTCCTGCGCCAACGGTGTGGGCATAGAGACCTTACTGTAAGGACGTTCATCACTACGCTTGCCGCAACTGCCGATGTGGAAATGTTGGGGGATTTGGAGACGATGGGCAAGAAAGAATTCTTAAGACATCTTCACTCAAAAAGGGGGTTTTATTAAAGCAAGGGGGTAACAGAAAGAGCAGCACTGAGACTGTGAGGAGAGAGACTCATTATATACTTGGGAGTTGGGGGAGGTAAAGACAGGAGGAAGTTTCCAGAAGGACTTTCATATGCTAAAGAAGACTCAGGATCCTGGAAGCCTGGCTATTGTCAAGCTAAGGTTGTTTTCCCTACTAGCAAAGCATTAACCTTAAGACAGGAGGGAGTTCCTGAAGGAAAATCCTACTCTGCCTGCCTCAACGGTGGGCTTCAGGTTATCAGAAAATTTAATCTCATCCACATTTATTCCTGCCTTTGTTCTGCACATCAACATCCACATTTTTTTTAATGTTATTTATTTATGAGAGAGAGAGACAGAGCGTGAGCAGGGGAGGGGCAGAGAGAAAGGGAGACACAGAATCTGAAGCAGCTCTAGGCTCTGAGCTGTCATCACAGAGCCCGACGCAGGGCTCGAACCCACGAACCGTGAGATCCTGACCTGAGCTGAAGTCGGACACTTAACCAACTAAGCCACCCAGGCGCCCTTCAGCATCCACTTTTTAAAGTAATCTTACTGTCTAATACTTCCAAATGAGATGTATTATCAATATAAGTACAAATGATATAAAGTCATGAAAATGATTTTATGGAATATTTCATGACCAGGAAATGTGTCCCTGATATATGAAGCAAACAAACAAAGCCAGACTGCAAAGCAGTCCCCCCAGCTTACTTGTTTAAGACACACTGTCATCTGTGTGACGCTCCGGGACACTGCTGAATGAGCGAGTGAGCAAATGGGAAAATACAAAGGAAATACAAACTTTGCTTTTTGACACCTTGGCAGCAGGCTTAAAATGCCGGATTGAAAACCAGATAAAAATTAGCAGCATATTTTTTTCTACAACATGGTGTGGTTCTCAGGAGAGGAGGGGAGTGTCCTCTGCCCAGAAGCCACAGGGAACGGGGCGGCATTGGGGTAAAGCATGCCTGGGCCTGGCTGGGCCCCGAAGCCATCCGGTCACCTTGCTGGAATTGCAATGAGGAAGGGGGAGAACACAATGAAAAGGCCACTGCACAAGGGTACCCAAGGTTGGTTGGGGGCTGAGGTTGAGGCACAATAACGCCTGGACCCCCTTTCCTGCTCTGCGCGGAGCAAGGCTGCTCCTCTCTGTGACCAGCCCTTTGCCTGGGAGGCAGGAGCTCTGGGCTGGGCCCCAGCGGCCCAGAGAAGGCATCTGTGTCCGCAGGGTGTTGGTGCGGGAGTGAAGGAGCAGCGCCTGGGACTGCAGACCCTCAGCTTCCCTGAACGCCCATCCCGGTGTGTGGGAGAGAAGTAGTGATGTCCTTCCCAGTGCCCTCGGTCCCTCGGCCTCAGCGCAGCCTCAGAGCTGGGTGAGCAGGAAGAAGCGGGG
The DNA here is from genome assembly GCA_017311185.1 of Proteles cristata cristata. Taxonomy (NCBI): domain Eukaryota; kingdom Metazoa; phylum Chordata; class Mammalia; order Carnivora; family Hyaenidae; genus Proteles; species Proteles cristata. Next base: position 128,598 of record JAESUZ010002263.1, on the reverse strand, counting down.
GGAGGGGGGCAGGCGGATAGTCCTGGGGGGAATCCCAGGCATCCCATGTACTTGGGATGTGGTCTGGCCAAGTACCAACACCCCCCACCCTCCCCAGTCTGTACAAGGGGCTGGTGACGCTCCTTTACAGATGGGGCGTAAATGACTGTCTCGGAACCAACAGCGAGGTCACGTGCGAAAGCACCCTGTAAACTACAGAATGCTGATGAAACACGCGACAGCAGTAATGGGCCGAGAATACATTATAACTATGAGCTACTCTTGTGCTGAAGTTTCCTACGGGTACAGAAGAGTTTTCGTTGGTTTTTCTGAAGTGAAATCAAGTGAAGCTAGATTCTCCACTTTTCTACATTTATTTATTAAATGGTTTGCTCATCCCAAAGAGATGGGCACGTTGGGGTTTGGTGCGGGGTGGGAAGGGAGGAGAAGAGCCAGAATGAGAACAGAGCATCAGGCGCACGAGCCAGTTCAGGGGACGAGGGTTAGGACGAGGTTTTATTTCCTTTGCTGTGCGGTTTCGGGTTGGTGACTTAAGTTCTGCTGACCTGGTGAGGGGGCCCCCGCGCTGCTGCCCGGGCCCAGCCGGCATTGACGGAAGGCGCTCTGAGAGCCAGCCAGCCCCCCTTCCTTCCGCTCAGCGCTCCGGCCTCCACCCAGGTGAGTTCTCTCTGCCCTGGGTCCACTGCTGCCCCCTCAGAACAGCAGAGACAATGAGGGACCCGAAACTTGGTCTTCTGTTCATTTTTCCTTGGATGTGATGGGAAAGGGGGGCCTGACTGACTCAGTTGGTTGAGTGTCCAACTCTTGACTTTGGCTCAGCTCATGATCTCACGGTTCGTAGGTTCAAGTTCCACAGCTGGCTCTGTGCTGCCAGTGCGGAGCCTGCTTGGGATTTTCTCTCTCCTTCTCTCCCTCTCTCTCTCTGGCCCTTCTCCACTCTCTCTTCTCTCTCTCTCTCTCAAAATAAATAAATAAAACTTTAAAAACATGTGATGGGGGAAAAAAGAAGAAAGGTGAAAGGAAAAAGTAAGGAGTAAACTTCAGGTTGGATTTCCTTGCTTCTATGTTACTGGCAGAATCCCCACATTTTAGACACTAAAGAACAGTGATTTTCACAAATTAAAGGTTTTAAGTGACAGTTTCCTTTTGCTCTCTATGCCTTCTTTTTTGGAAAATGGTTCGTGGCTTTGGTAAAAACGGTAATTATCATGTTAAAAACTGCCCGTGTACATACAGAACAAAGCAAAAAGTGCTATGGCACTCACTAGTAGAATTTGTACCGGAAGTTCTCACACAAAAGACAAACAGACAAACAAAACAACACCAAAAAACCCCAAGGGCTTCCATCTGAGATTTGATAAAAGAAAGGACAGTGGCCTTTTCTAGAGTGTAAATGCGCGGTTTGCTCAGAGGAATATTTTAGTCCAATGTGACCCACAGCGTTAGAGATGACAAGGTGGTAACTAGGGTTTCTGGGTTAGTCCCTAATTTTCCACTTAGAGTGCGACCGGGATGGTCACTCTTCTTCTCGGGGCTTCTGTGTCCTCAACTGTGTGGTGAACGTGTTGCACAGGATTCCAGAATAAACACGAAGGTGGGAGGTTTGGGAGCCTGGGCGGCGTGTCGTTACAAATCCCCACCAGGAGGCAGCATTTCCATGGTCAAATGTAAGCGGGTTCAGAAGCACAACTGAGTCCCTACTTGCAAAATTTGCAATTGGAAGGCTACCTCCACGTCTGCAGAGGACGGTGACCTGAGCAGGTGGAGACAGCGGTGTGCATGGGGGGCTGGCCCCTGTGGTGGCCGATGGCTGCTCGGGAGGGGACGCCAGGCGCCCCGAGCGTCCGGCCCAGCCAGAGCGAGCACCTCTCACGCCGGCCTTAACTTCCCAGGGTCCTTCCAAGTTGCTGGATGCTTCCTGGCTGCAGTTTGCGTCTCTGGTGACCTCATTCGCTGATGGTTTATTGTTTTCTTCGTCCACCCCTCAAACACAGGCAGAGGCGTCTGCAGGAATCCTAGCTCTCAGCTTGAGGTGTTATCTTCAGCGGTGGTTTTCAGAAGCTGTCTGGAAATCAAGTAGGTGCCGTGCTGCTGGGAAGCCGGCCCAGATGCAGCGCTACCCGCCGGTTCGTTCTAGAAGCCCTGTGCATCCCGCGGACCAAGTCCAGACCAGATCTCTGGGTGGCCCGGGGACCCAGAGGCTCTGGGGGGTATTTAAATGGTGGTGGCGGGCGGAAGAATGTGACAACAGGCTGCTGCTCCCGCGAGAGGGCGCCTAGCTGTACCCTCCCCAACCCAAGCTTCCACCTCTTCCCACCAAAGACACCCTGAAGGCTGCTGGGAAGCCGTCAAACGCCTGGATGGGCTGCTGGTGACAGGCGCCCATCAAAACGAGTCGCTGCGTGTTTATTGGCCCTGGGAGGAGCCCGGCAGAGCCCCCAGATCCCCGACCCAGGCTCTGCCCTCAGGGAGCCTTCAGGAGGAGGCTGCAAACCCAGGGACGAACACTATGAGATGACAGAGCGCGCTGCTGCACCGGGCAGAGAGCCAGCCAGTCTCCGCCAGGAGACGCCCTGGGAGGTGGGGCCGCCCTTGACCCTGGCGGCCTGGAGGTGGGGCAGATCTTGAAGTGGTGAGAAGAGCAAAGACAGGCCAAGGAGAGCAAGAATGAACGGGGCGTGTGAGGTCACCCGGGAAGGAGGCGGAGGGGCTGAGGCTGGAGCAGAGGTGCGCGGTGCGTGGCGGAGGGGCAGGGCAGGGGCGAGAGGAGCTCCCTGCCCACGCGGCCATGCTGGGACGATCTGTGGGCTTCCCCCCGTTTACCCAAGCCCTAGGGCTCCAGTGTCAGAAAGCATGTGGGCAACAAGGTGTTCTGTACGCTTTGTGGGTGTAAACGATCATATTTCTTTATGGGCAGTTAGGCACTGTGCGTCAGAATAAAACATGTACACACTTCTGCTGCGACCATCAATCCACTCGAAGGAACTTCTCCTAAGCACATAAGCCCATAAATGTGAGAGGCACATGGGGACAGCTGGCCCTCACAGAGCTATGTTTTAATAGTTAAAAATTAGGGGGGAAAATCTATGTGTTTTTAAAATGGAACTCAAATAAATAATGATATATAGGAACCTTTCAGTAAAAAGCAATGTGTTGTGGCGAGGGGCTCAGATGCTGTTCAGTGCAACAGACAACTTATAGAACAGCCATACATAGTGATAGCTTTTAATAGTTGTCTGTGTGTGTGTGTGTGAGAGAGAGAGAGAGAGAGCATGTACCCAGAAAGAGTGCTCTGAAACAATGCCCCCCTCAATTAACACACACATGTGATGTTTTCCTTTCAATTTCATGTGCTGTCTTATTTTTTTTAATTTTTTAATTTTTATTTTGAAAGAGGGCATAAGTGAGTGAGGGGCCGAGAGTGGGAGAGAGACAGTGAGAGAGAGAGAGAAGTGGGACTCACCCAAAGCAGGGCTCTTACGCACCCGATTCAGGGCTCAAACTCACCCAAAGCAGGACTTGAACCCACGAACTGTGAGATCATGACCTGAGCCAAAGTCAAGACCTGCTTAACCAACTGAGTTGCCCATGAGCCCCCATGGTCTTAATTTTTTACAACAAATGTACAAAAGCATTCCAGAGAAACACAACCAATAAGATACTGACAGAGAGATGTGGGGCTGTGGGACATTTTAAAGAGTTGATGGACATGATTACAGGGGCAGAAATCCAAAATCTGCAGGGAGGCCCAGCAGACTGGAGGCCCAGGGAAGAGCTGATGTAATAGACCAAGTCCAATGGCCATCTGGTGGCAGAATTTCTTCTTTCTCAGGGGACTTCAGTGTTCTAGTCCAACCTTCAACTGATTGGATGAGGCCCACACATGTAGGAGGCCAGTCTGCTTTACTCCAAGTCCATTGATGCAAATGTTAATCTCATCCGAAGAACACTTGCACAGAAACAGGCAAAATAACACGGGGCGGGGCGTCTGACACAGCGGCCCAGCTGGCTTGACCCGTGAAGTTAGCCATCCCAGGCAGGGCGCAGGATGCAGCGGTGTAGGGGCCGGTTGTTGGCTCCCCGAGAGTTTCAGAAGGGGTCATTCCAGTAGCTTCTCTGACCTGGGGCGTGGGGGACATGGAGAGGTCACGAGTGGTGGAGGGTCCTCTGTGGGTTTGTTTCACCTGGTTAATCAAGCCAGAGGCCAGTGGGACCCCGTGTAGAGCTCCTGGAGAGAACTCTGTAGGCACAGATGAGGACTTTGAGTTCTTTCCCTACACTGGGCAGCACCTGAACTTTTGTGCTGGGTGCCAGGTCGCCTGGCAAGGAAGTCAGCAAGAGACCTCTGGAGCCTCTTGCGCGGGTGTGACCGGTGTCGTCTTCGTTTGCACGCCCTTTCAGGCCCTCCACGCCCTGAAGGAGACAACGCACCTTGCTAGATGCAGTGGCCACGCATTGGTTTTGAAGGTGCACCATGCTGGGGTGCCTGGGGGACCCGGCTGGTTAAGCCCCGGACCTCAGCTCAGGTCATGATCTCGCAGTCCGTGGGCTCCGTGCTGACAGCTCAGAGCCTGGAGCTGCTTCGGATTCTGTCTCCCTCTCTCTCTGCTCCTCCCCTGCTCACACTGTCTCTCTCTCCCTCTCAAAGATGAGTAAACATTAAAAAAATTTTTTTTGAAGGTACAACCTGGAAAAACGTAGTGTGTGTTCAAAAGATAATTTTGTGCCTTCTCAACATTTTTCTGTTTCCCATTTGGGCCTTGACGCAGGAAAAGCAGGAGCCTGCTGACTGGGGTGAAGCAGACCGGGGTTTATTCCGGTCACACGGGTAGGGCTGCTCTGCTCCGGGGGCTCACAAGAGCCCTGCCTCCTCCACCCCAGCACGGCTGCTACCTTTCCTGGGCAGCGCGCAGAGGAGGGGCCCGGCCTCTCCTTCGGGTCATCTGTACCCCCCAGGCCCCCTCCGTGTGCACCCCCTGCCCTGCGGCACACAGGAGGATGGTGGTGGCCTCCGGGGCTGCTGTGCTTTGGGGACGTGGTGTCGAGCTTCCCGGGCCGATGCCACAGCGGGTCCCTCGACCTGCCCCCCTCCCACCTGCCGGGGCTTGTGCGCATTAAAGCGGAGGCCGCAGAGCACGGTAGGTCGGGCAGCACCGGCGCAGCCCGGAACCCTCCGGCCTCCAGGCTGTTCCTCCCGACGGCAAACCGCGGAGGTCCTGCATCTGGGATCCGAGAGTGAGTTGTACAAACGGGACCAAACCTTCCAAGGAAGATGGCTCCTCACGACGAGTTTGTAGATCCGCTCCCTTCGATTTGCTTACCCTGGCCGGGGAGCCTTGTCTTCTCAGAATTTCCAAGGTAAATGTTTAGCGTGGGTGCTGCAAACGCTGAGACGGCCGCTGGCCTTGTGTCACCTGGGGTCGGAGCCTCAGGGAGCAGGCGGGCTTGAAGCTGGAGTCCCCACCAGGCAGCGCTGTGCAGAGCTCTGAGCACAGGCTGCCCAGGATCCGCCCCTCCAGGGGGCCTTTCCGCCCCTGGCCCTCATCTGAGTCTGTGGCCCCCCTTCCCTGACATGTTTTCTCTGCGTTCATGTCCTCTAACGTAGTGTGGACGCTCACTTCCCTTGTTCACGGTCCCCTCCATAGCCCCCCCACCCCATCAGCCTCCGTGAAGACGGGGGGTTTGTTTGCTTCTTCAGCGTCATAACCCCAGAAGATGGTGCAGCGGCCCCTAGTACCGAGCGGCCGACTGGTAAATGAATGAACACGCTTCAGTGCCGCGGTCCTCGGTCCGTCGTCCACGCTTTAGTCCAATCCTGGCTACACTGGAAAGAACTTGCTAGCTCTTTGATATTTATGAGACATTACCAAACACGCACTTCCATCAACCTAAGAAAAGCTGGAATATCGGTCTGTGTAAGAAGATGGCATCGGGCCCCTGAGAGCTCAGTCGGTTGAGCGTCTGACTTCGGCGCGGGTCATGATCTCAAAGTTCGTGGATTCGAGCCCCGCGTGGGGCTCTGTGCTGACAGCTCAGAGCCTGGAGCTGCTTCAGATTCTGTGTCTCCCTCTTGCTCTCTGCCCCTCCCCCACCCACTCGTGTACACTCTGTCAAAAATAAATAAACGTTAAGATATTTTTTAAAAAAAGAAAAGGGCATCTATTGAATAAACACAAGATAGCAGGCAGAGTATGCCAACACTGTACTGAGGACTTTACAAATAGTGGCCCACATAATCCTCTCCACAGCCCTGGGAGGTAAGTACTGTAGTTATTAGCCCATTTTACAGATGAGGAAGTGAGGCTCAGAGGAGGTAAGCACACTGCTCAGGACACACAGCTGGGAAGGGGCAGAGGCGGGGTCAGACCAGGACTTCTGGCTGCCCTGTCCCTTCTGAACGGCCCGGCAAGGACTCGGCTCTCTACCCAGTGACCAGCACTCGGTCTACAAGCATGGGGTGTGGGTGGGGGGCTGGGAACATGCACAGCCTGGACCCCGCCCTTCGGGAGCTTGTGCTCTGATGGAGGAGAGGAGACACCTTCAGGGCTGAGTGTGTCACGGGCGCAGGGCACCCACCAGCCGCAGGGGGTGAGGGGCACGAACATGGCACGAGCCTCCCAGGACAGCCCCCCAGAGCTCAGCGGTGAGGGCGGAGGGAGCCCAGCCCTGCCAGGTCTCTGGACAGAACGCACCCTACTCCTGGGCCAGATGGTCAGGGAGTGCGGTCAGCAGGGTGGAGGGAAGACGGCAAGGACATCTGTGGTGGGTGGTGGGGGAGGCTCTGAGGGTCAGCATTAAACCCCAAATTTCCAGAAGCTCACTTTTCAGTTAGACAGCTGAAGATGTCATTCAAGGCCTTCGGTCCCTGCAGGCACACTGGCCTCAGGGACGGGGAGACAAACGGGGGGGCAGGTGGTTCCTAAGGCTTCTGCCCAGAAGGTTCTTCCCGACGTGGGGGTGGAGCCACACCGTCAGGCCAAAGCCGTGCCCTCCGCAGCTCGCGAAAGTGAGCCAGCCCCACGCTCACAGGCGACATACACACGTGCTCAATTCTCTTCACTTCCGCCTGGTTGGATCTGTTAACTCAGCATAATCTCATTCAAAATCCTAAAGGAATATTTGGAAGAATTTTACACAATGAGCCCAAGTTGCGCAAGCAAGCGTGTGCACAAGTTCAGGGTAAAGCAGATCTTTCCCTGATGAGCGTAGAGCTTATGACCACACTTCATACAACCTGGTCAACTGTGCCGGCCCCAGAATCGATTGATCAGAGCAGAAATCCTGAAAAGCCAGGCGTGTCTGAGTGTTGTGCTAAGGACGGGAAGTCCTCGCAGTGGGTATGGACGGGCTCGTCAGAGACAAAAGTCAGGACGGTCACAGAAGAGGGAGAGTCAGCACAGCGTCTCTTCGACGTCACGCCCGAAGAAAATAAAGCATATAGTATAGTAGCTCATTAGAAGTAAAATTTAGGCAAAATCACAAAACAGAGGTGAAGTATCATGCACATAAGAATGAGGTACAGCAGGCATTGATAGGCTTGGTACTAAAAGCAGAAATCACAAAGAAAGTGATAGATTTATATTTTGTAAACATTTACAGAAACGTGAAGTAACTATTTTAATTGAAAAAATAAAGCATATGTTTATAAGATACATGGCAAAAAATGATTCAGCTACTTATTAAAAGCTCCTCCCAGTTAATAAGGGAAAAGTAAAAATACTGGTGAAGAATACAACCAGGACATACAAAATATGTTAACTTATCTCATATGTAAAGAAAGAAAAATCATTTATGATATGCTTGGTCATGTTTCTTATAGTGCCTTATATTCAGTTATTTTAATTTTCTTTTGGTTTTCCATCGTTTCTGTGTAAAATAGTTTAGCTTTAGGTTAGCATAACTCATAGAACTCTAGCTTTGTGACTTGTCTTTTGTTTCTAGAAAGGTGATGGTCAGTTTGTCTTTTTCAGAACTTCTGAAATATTCTATAATTTCCTATAATTTCATTTTGAGAGTTTATCTCATCCGCACATTTGGAATTTATTTTGTATGCTGTGAGATGTGGAGCTAACTTTATCCAGCTATCTTCATGGTTTTATACAGCGCATTCAATGTCTGTTCTTTTTGAAATTTGTTGTATTATATTAATGGGTATTCATCTATTCATTCAGCGGAATTTATTGGCAGTTTTGGTGGGCTACATGGTTATTAGACGATTGTTTCTGGCTTAGAACACATGTTTATATCTAGTAGTATGATCAGCCTCAAAGGTTCTTCCTTTTCAATTTTTGAATCCAACCTCACATGGTTTTCCTAAATCAACTTTGTAAATTTCCACAAGCACCTGATGCAGGTGTAGACGCGGGAATAAGTGTAAGTGCAGATGCTTGTCCGTATCTGAGCTTCCTCGTAGGCTGACTGGAGGCTTCAGTGAGGAGGGGGAGGGTTAAAATTCCAGGAACACAGGATACAACCTATGTAGTGATGTCCCAGTTAGAATCAAAGGCACGACCAGATGGCAGCCTCGGAGAAAACGCCTAAGTCAGCCCCAGCGTCAGGAGACAGGGAGGTGAGGGGCCCTTCCCACAGGAGGGGCGGTCCGGCAGGTTGTTCCCAGGGATGGGGTGTTCCCCAGGACGAGAAGGGCGCTGCATCCAATGGAGACGTTTCCAAGGAAGTGGTGTCACCAGGGGACTTGGGTGGCCCAGCAGATGTACTGGGCGACTGCGAGGCGAGAGCGTTCGTTTTGCAGAGTCCGGAGAGAAGCAGGGGATTGTCCCACGGAAGGTGCATGGCCTCCCGCTGCCACTGACTCACGTTTCAGCAACGCACGTGCCTGCTGTGCTCTGAGAACAAAAGTGCCCTGTTTCAGTGTAAACATGGGCGCCGTTCCCGCACACGACCTCGGGTGCGTCTTTGGTTTGTAACGAACAAGTCCAGGAACTCGCAGGGCGGATGCCCGGTGGAGCCTTCTGAGATGGCCTCGGGGGGCTTTCTTCTCTCCAGGAATAGAATTCTGTGTGCAGATGAGGAAAAAAGGTCAGTGGAGAAGAAGGAGAGACAGAAACAGGCTCTGACCTTCACTTCTGGAGCTCCGTTCAGCAACATGACCTCATACGTGTTTCTAGCACCCTTAGAAGATGAGCAGGAAGTGGCTATCATCATTTGAACTTGACAGACAGGTGAGAGTCCACAGACGTCCACAGAGGCCTGAACTCCTCTCCTAAGATTCCAGTAATCAGGAACACAATGAGGCGGGTTAGTAGCCTCAGAATTCTACAGCATCTTAAAGAGAAAGATCACTATTCTTAAATAAAGACTATCATCATCGAGACAAGAACGCAAGATGTTTTACAAATGCGATCGCTTTGGTGGCTCTCCCTGAAATCAAGCATCTTATTTGCATGTGTCGACAGAGACTCGGACGAGAGCTCTAACCATCCGTGGGCACAGCCCCATCTTGGGGTGAAAGGAGATTCCCACCCATGGCTTTGCACCTGGAGAGGAAATACGAGACCTCGTGTAGACGAAGGTGTGCTTCACCCAGCAACGGGAGCTTTTTGGAGATTGTTACTTGAATTTGGCTGGAAGGTGGTCGGCGCCGCACAGGGGACAGATCTGCAGATGAAGGAGCCAGTGGTCAAGTGACTGGGGACAGAAGAATTCGATGCTCTTTGGAGGCAAGCCCTGGCTTCAGCCGCTGGCAGTGAATCGCCCGGGGAGTGGCCCGTGCACTCTGCCCGTGGTGACCATGGCGGAAATCCGCGCGGAGCCCACAGCAGAGCGCGTGCTACTGCACAGGGACTTCCGTGTGCACGCCCGGGAACCTTGACCCTGAGCTCAACGGGGAAGCACACGTCGGGGGCTGGAAGAGCCCCTGTGAAACACCTTCACTAAGGATTCTAGCAGCAGCGCGAAGCCTGTGCTCCTTTTTAGTTCCACCTTTCATGGTGGAGAATCTTGTGGGCCCCCTTATCGCCACCCCAAACCCCAAGAGTTCCGGTGTCAGGGGCTGACACCATCCCCAAAGCACTGGGACTCCCCCCACCGCAAGAATGCCCCGCTGAGATTGTAACTATGTAGCAGCAGCTAGAGAAACCGCAGTAAGACTTGGGAAGGGGTGGGTTTTTTGGAAGCTCCAGGTTTCCTTTGATTCTGTATTCCTTTGTTTTATCCAGCACTGGCGAGGCACCCCGGCTGGACACAAGCCAAGCGGCATCCCCGAGGTGATAGCTACCGAGGTACCTTGCTTATCATCGGTGCCCAATATGGTGTTGCCTGGTGGATCGCTTCCTTACCTCCTATGCATTCATTCCTTTAAAAAAAAAAAAAACATTTATTAATTTTTGAGAGAGAGAGACAGAGCATGAGTGGGTAAGGGCGGAGAGAGAGGGAGAGCGAGACACAGAATCTGAAGCAGCTCCAGGCTCTGAGCCGTCAGACACGGGGCTCGAACTCATGAACCGTGAGATCATGACCTGAGCCGAACTCGGACGCTTAACTGGACTGAGCCCCCAGGTGCCCCGTGTTCATTCTTTTCAAGCATGAGGCAGCCTTTGACCAGCCCCACAGTGGGTCAGCTCTTGCTGATCGATTCGTAACGTGGTCCCCACCTCGTTCCATGCAGGCGAGGCTGTCGTGAGCAGGGGTTGACAAACTTTCTGCAGAGGCTCGGACTGTGACTATTTTAGGCTCTATTTTAGGTCAAACGGTCTCTGTTTCAATGATTCAGTTCTATGAGCTGTGGGCAGCACACATGGATTGGATGTGCTGGGTTGTGATAAAACTTTATTTAAACACAGGTGGCGACGCACTCTGCGGATCCCCAGATACTGATGAGCTGATGTGCCTGTTAGGAATGTAATGCCCCAAAGAGGTTTTGTTTTGTTTCTTTGTTTCTCTAGTCTGTTTACACGCTCATTGTAAAAAGGATTTTTCTGCTAATCTTTCTGCTAATTATCATGGACCCAGCCATGAAAGTTTATGACAATCAGCGTTTGGTAATGACCTCACCCCCCCCTGGATCTAGGGCTCCCTTCTCCTATGGAAGCCCATGTGTTACTAAGAGTGGTTCATGCAGGAAACAGACAAAGGGGGGTTTGGCTTTGCTCTTAACCTGTAGCCAAATGACACCAGCAAGGCCCACGGATGATGGAGGGTAATTTTGCTTTGTGAGCCTCTATCTATGCCAAGGCCTTGCTATTCCCACTGGCCTGGCAGTCACTCTCCTTCCATTACAAGGTCCTGAGCACCTGACTGAACTCCTCAAAGTCATGCACAAGGTCACGTGCGGGCCCCACACTCAGAAGGGCCCAGTGTATGCTTGGTTTCCTGCACTCTCGTCATCATTTTGAAAAGCTTAACAGATTTTGAACAAAGGGCTGGTCCTGGCCCCACAAGCCCATACGAGAGGAGCTGGGACTCAGCACAACTCTGTCCAGTGGCCGTTCACAGAGCTGTGCCTAATGCTGACATCGGCCCCCAGATAACCGGCCTGGGTGAAGATGTGGACTTGAGCCCACCCTCCCTGCGATAATGTATCTGTAGGGGAAAGACAGAAGGCAGAAATGTGCTCAAGGGACCAAACCCATGTGATCTGGAAACTCAAACACAAACATATTTTTATCTTTATTTTTTATTTTTCATTAATTTTTTTTTAATATTTACTGTTTGAGAGAGAGAGAGAGAGAGAGAAAGCATGAGCAGGGGAGGGCAGAGAGAGAGACACACACACACAGAATCCGAAGCAGCTCCAGGCTATGAGCTGTCAGCACAGAGCCCAATGTGGGACCCAAACTCACAAACTTCGAGATCATGACCTCAACCTGAAGTCAGACGCTCAACCAACTGAGCCACTCAGGCATCTCAATACAAACATATTTTTGAATCACGTGGCCCAAGAGATCACGAGTGTGGAAGATAGTTTTCACCGTGTGCACATCCACTTGTCTTCTCTGCCACGATCTTCTACTTTCCCTTTAAGTGGACAATGTTATCTCAAGTTTTGAATGGGGAAACTGAGGCCCAGAAGAAGTAGCGGAGGAAGGCCGCAAGGCAGACGGCAGATCCAATCCAGTCTTTCCTGTACAAGATGAAAAGGACCCCCTTTCCCACCTCTTATCTCAGCATCCACATGGCGGGTGATTCTTGGAAAGCAATGTAGTCACTTCAGGTCCGCACGCCCTCCTGTGTGCCGGCAAACAGCGTGAGAGGAAGAAAGTGTGCCGTTTGCTCTAAGCCGAGCCCCTCTTCCCCTGCGTCTGTTGCACTCGATGATGTGGCTTCGGCTCCGCTGGGTTTCCCCGGGAGAGAGTCAACCAGAAAAGCTTTGTGTGCTCTCCAGAGGAGAGCTTAGGTGGGGGCCCCCAGAAAACTTAAGTGGAAGTGCACGTTTGTCCTGGAAGACACCCCCTCTGACGTGGCCGCCTCCGGGCTGCCCCTGAATCATGGCTTGGATTTTAGACTCATCAGTCACAGGGGAAAAAATGATTTCAGTGAAGCCCTTTCCAGAATTTGAGAGGGGCTCCAGCCTGGAAGCCGCAGCGAGCCAGCTTGTGACAAGTGAATTCCAGGGGCCGGGTGGGACGCCGTGCCTCCCTGGGGCACCGGGGGGCTCACCGGATGGCGATGCCCAGAGGAGCGGCGGCGCCTTCCTTCTGCCGAGCTCCAGTGTGTTCAGCCCAGACGGCGCGGACACTGCACGGCCCCCAGCGGCCGTAGGGCGGCGGGCAGCAAGGCGGATACGTGGGCCAAAGAAACAATCCACGGAGAGCGCGCGGTGTGGAGAAGACCCCAGCGCTGGTGTCTGTGTGCATTTCTAGCCCCCGGGGGCGATGGCCCCAGGGCTGTGGGGTTACCTGCCAGGAAACCACCCCCTAGGCCGATGCAGGTACTCGAGTCCTAGCAGGAAAGAGCCACAGTCTGGGGGGCAGTTGCCCGGAGGTGCACAAGGCTGCTGGGGGATCATGGAGACGAAGGGGAGGGATGGTGAGGCTTCCCGGTGGGGGAGGGGTCCAGCTGCAGAGATAAGGAGCGAGTGTTTTCCAGAACGTGCAGACAGCTGCAGCTGGAGGAAACGGGGGACCAGGTGGGGGCGGGGCAGGGAGGCAAAGCTGGCGACCTGCCCCCCGCCCCCCAGGTACTCACAGGGTCCACGGCCCGCGGGTGCCTGTGAAGGTCGGACCCAAGCAGACCCGAAGGCGGGCGGGCCACTAACGCAGCCGACACGCAAGGCCGGGTGGTGCAGGCGCCGTGGGAGGGGGTCTGGAGATGCCAGCGGGGAACAGCTGGCCCGGGGGCACCACAAAGCCGTGATCCCCACGTGGGGCTGAGCATACGTCCAGCCTGTCCCCTAAGTACCTGATTTAGGAGACCCGGGGCCAGGACGAGGTTCCCCGGTGGCCCCGATGGTCACACACGATCTGGGGCTGCAGAAAGGCCTTCCATCCCCGGCCTGTCCTGGATCCGCAGCAACACGTGTGCCACGAGGATTTGATGTCGAGAGTTCGCCTGGCCGCCCCCCACCCGGTTCAGAGGGACCAGCGCTGGCTGGACACCTGCCGAGTGCAAAGCACGCGGTGGCTTTTCTCCCGGCCTTTGCTTTCCGTCTCCCGCAAACTCGCAGAAGATAAAAGATGCTGTAAGAATAACACGTTTTCACGTACCTTCAAGGCGATACTCTGGGAGACCGTGTAAGAGGGCAGCCGGAGCAGACAAATCCGGTGCCGGAGGAGGAGGAGGGGAGAGTGAGCCGGGCGCTCGCCAGTAGCCTGTGGGGCCGGTGTTTCCGCGCTAACCTGTGGCGGGTCCCCTCCCTAAGGGAACTTAACGGAGGACCGTGGGGGAGAAGAAGGGGAAAATAGCGGGCAGAGGGAGGCAGGCAAACATGAGAGGCTTGAATGCCGAGAACAAACTGAGGGCATGGGGTGGGGGGAGGGTGATGGGCACGGAGGAGGGCACTTGCGGGGATGAGCACTGGGTGTTACATGGAAACCAACTTGACAATAAACTATTTAAGGAAAAAGAAGAGGGGTTACTTGGAGTCTTTAACGAAGCAAAAACGTGGAGGAGGAAAGGCGGCCGCGAGGCCCGCGGGGAGGTCGCGCTCCGCGTGTCGGGGTGTCCACGTGTGGGCGTCAAGCAGGAAGATCCCACTCAAGCGACACGTCTCTTGCCTTTGCTTCTAAGGCTGGGTTTGTGGCCGGGGGTGAAGAAGGGCCTTCCAGCCGGGAAACCGCTTCCGGGACAGGGAGGAGCCCCATTTCAGCGCTGGTCACAGCCTTGACGGCACCTGACGACAGGCCAGGGGTCCACCCGCACCCCAGACGGCTGGGGACCGTGTACCGCAGGTCGCGGCCCGCAGGCGGCCCCGGTGTGTCGCAGGGAGAGGCACGCGTGGGAGCCCAGCTCTCCTCCCCTCTGCAGGCCGCCCCCTTAAGGGAGCACAGAAGAGGCCGCCCCGTAATCCGCGCCTCCTTCCGGGGGGACCCTCACCAGCGGGTGTTGGGGGCCCTGGTCCCCGACCCCACCCGTGGCTGCCTGTCCTCAGGACCAGCTGGGGGCAGGGAGGCCGTGGGCGTCATGCGTGCAGGGGTGGGGCCTCTCTGGGTGGGGCCTCTACCCCCACCCCACCCCAGACCTAGACTCTGGGACACTGTGGGGAGCTAGCATGCTGGCCGCCCCCAGCCCCCACCTCCCATCACTTCCAAGTTCAAGCCAGGATTGCTTTTGATGACCTAGGACTCATTTTGCCTGAGTCAGGTGTGGGGGGAAGGAAGGCCCAGCCACGGGAAGACGGGCCGACTGCAGGGCAGAGAACACAGCGTCAGCGCCAGGAGCCTCCCTACCCCCTCTTCGTAGAAGCAAGGAGCGCTGCAGGCACGTAGCCGGGGCCCCGCGACACCGTGTGCCCGGCCCGAGCCCGGCGTCTCTTGCTGTGCTGATCAGGTGCTGGGAAAGTCCCAGCTCCTCAGCTAAGCTGACCTCTGAGCTCAAGTGCACGTCACCAGGCTTTATGCTCAGTTCCAGGGGCGGAATTCCTCTCGTGTGTTTTCCTGCCGTTTGAAGTCAAGAAAAAAGGACTCTAGTCACTCAGACGAAATTGGAAGAACACCGGCATGGATGAGGGGGCCGGAGGCGAGCCGTCTGCAGCGGCCTCTGATCCATCTTCTACCGCACGCCCCTCCGCGCTCCGCCACAGCCCTCCGACCTCCGGACTCGTTCCTGGGCGTCTTCCTGACCACTCCTGCCTCAGGACCTTTGCACGTCTAGTTCCCTAGGTCCATGGTGTTCTTCCCTGTGAGCCCCATGAGGCTTCCCTGAGAGTCTGCTCAGGTGATTTCCCCTCTTCTCCCCACATTAAGCAGCATCCCCACCCCTGCACTCTCCATCCACCCCGATTTCCTCTTCGCCCCAGCCCTGGGAGTGTGCTGAGTGTGAGACGTATCTCCGCACCCCTGCACCCCCGCATCCCACGCTGTAGGCGGAATCGAAGAACACGCAGGAAAAACGGCTCCGTGACTCATATGAGGAACGTGCAAAGGCCGGGGGGCACCCGGGTGGCTCAGTTGGTTAAGTGTCTGACTCCCGACTTCGGTTCAGGTCATGATCACGGTTCATGGGTTCGAGTCCAACATCGGGCTCTGCACGTCGGAGCCTGCTTGGGGTTCTCTTTCCCTCTCTCTCTGCTCCTCCCCCCCAACGTCTCCTTCAAAATAAATAAACTGTAAAAAATGTCAGGAGGGGCTTTGGGGAACCCCTTGTTCTTCCCTGGGGGACAGGTGGGCGACTAAACTGTGAATCTTCCTTATCTTCCTTCCGTTTTCAAGCTTCAGCAGCGGGGTGGGGGGTGACACAGCCTGACGCCCAAGGCGGCCTGCTTCGGGACCCCACGGGGCTCCAGGGTTTGGGGACAAACGGCTTGTGAGAGCTCCCTGTGACGCTGGCAGGAGCACAGGGCAGGAAGCACGTCCCGCACGACCTACCTGCGGGGTCGCGGACCTCGGGGCCTGTGAGTGGGGGCCGCAGAGAGGGTCTCCGCTTGATCCTCGAGCTTCCTTAACACTGCAGCTGAAGTCGGGGCCTCGGGAAGGCCCTGTGGACGGAGAGGGCACGACTCTCCCTCTCCCCCCCTGCAGCTAGCCGGCACAGAGCCCACCGGGGGTGGGGGGCGGGGGGGCAGGAAAGGTCGGACTCGGGCTCACGTGTGCGGTGTTGATTCTCACCGGAGACGAGGCATCGTTAACTAGTCACTGAGACCGTATTCGGGATCATAAGGAATCACGAGGTTTTGTGGGCTTTTGCTGTGTGATTGACTTTTAACTTAGCGTGAGCAGAAAAGTCTCCAAACTGCTGTGCATCCAGGGCAGAGAAAGCACTGTTCTCTGTAAATACACTTTTAAAGGTGGGAGGTGGGGAGAGGGGGAGAAAGGGAGAGAAAGGGAGGGGCGGGGAGGGAGGGAGAGGAGCGGGGGAGGAGAGAGAGAGAAGGGGGGGCAGGGGAGGAAGGGGAAAGGGGGCGAGGAAAGCACACAGCCTCCATCTCGGAAGAAGCTTCAAGAAGTCACGTGCTCGGACAGGAAACACTGTATCTGGGGACTTTTCTCAGTTAGGCCAAGTGCCACGTGACTAGCCCAGCTTGCCCGACTCCCCCTCCTCCCCCACCTTAAGCATCCTATTTATTCTGAGTCTCTGGAGTAACAACGGAAAAAAATAAAGGGTGTCATAACGATGTCTTTTTCCTGACCTGCAAAGTTCCTGAAGCAGAGAACCCTCCGAAGTATCCAGTTGAAACCTTGTGATACAGGCGATGAAGTGTCTTTTTAAAGACCACAGAACTTGTAAATTATTTGAAGTCTTCTATGTTAAAAAAAGATCCTTCGTTGAGCCAAAATGTCAGGGTATTGATTAAACGATTTAAGCTCTATTCGTATAAGTAAATAGTACGCGGCTGTTAAAACGGAACAGGAGGATTTTGGTCGGCGTGGAGGGACGTCTGTGGTGCACCGATTGCCGAGACAGCAGAAGGGGATGCGAGGCAGAGGCTGTGTGATGAGTTAGAGCCGTACGTCTCACGCAGTGCTGGCGGGCACCCTCCCTGAGAAACATAATGATGACCCAGTGCACGGCCCCAACCCCAAACATACACACCGGCAGGGAAACTTCCGTAAAGTTCTGTCTCCTGCTCTGTCTCCTAATATTTCATTTTTCTCCATTGAACAGGAGTTTGATGAAATCCCTACTATCTTGTCTCATCTCCCCCTTTTTTAAAAGTTTATGTTTATTTATTAATTTTGAGAGAAAGAGAGAGAGCGGGGAGTGGAAGAGATTCAGGAAGAGAGAGAATCCCAAGCAGGCTCCATGGCGTCAGCACAGAGCCTGACGTGGGGCTTGAACTCATGAACTGAGAGATCGTGGCCCGAGCCGAAGTTGGACACTTCACCAACTGAGCCACCTGGCTTCCTTTTGAATGCTGATCACAATGACGTGGGGAACAAAGGCAGAAAGAAATGCAGATACAATTGCATTTCATTACAACCCGCAGCCCACTGACAGATACTTGAGGCAGCGAGTAGAACATTCTTCCCGGAACTCCCTGCCGTCTTCATGTTAATGCTTTGCTGGAGGGGAAAACAGCCTTGGCCTGACAATAGCCATGTCTCCAGGATCCTGTGAGATCCTTCTGGAAACTTCCTCTTGCCTTTACCTCCCCCAGGTCCCCATTATAAACCAGTCACTCCTCACAACCCTGACCTTGAGTCAGGGCAGCTCTTCCTGACCTTGAGTCTGTCCCTGTGCTTTAATAAGATCACCTTTCTGCACCAAAGACGCCTCAAGAATTCTTCCTTGGCTCTGGGCTCTGAACCCATCACTTCAAAGTACAGCAGCATCACCTGAATCGTGGTCGTGGTAAGTTAACGGCTTGGAGCCCGCGGCTGGGAGACACTGAGGGACAGTCCCCTTCCCGCCACTCAGGGAGCACGGTCTCCTCCGCACGGGGCGTGAAGGAAAACAGTCCGGTGACAACTATGGTGCAGTGACGACTTTTATAGATGAAGGGCTGTGGCAGAGAAAGGTAAAAAGCAGAGACGACTGAGACCAGAGAACAGTGGGGTGACGCCTGTCCTCGGGGACGCGCCTCATGAGGCCACATTTAATCCGCCTTTAACAGATGCGGACACATCTGGGGAACTTGACCAGATGCACGGAGAGCGTCTCTCAGTGGGGGGTGCGCGGGGTTTAGTTTTCTTCTTTCCCTGACCTGCATTCTTCCCTCCCTCCCTCCCTTCCTCCCTTCCTCCCTCCCTCCCTCCCCTTCCTTCCTTCCTTCCTTCCTTCCTTCCTTCCTTCCTTCCTTCCTTCCTTCCTTTTTTCTTCCTTCTTTCTTTCATTAAAACATTGCTTTCATAACAAAGAGAAGGCTCATTGCCTATTTCTGAATCTGATGACAGTGTTGTTGGGAAAATTCACCCTGTTCAACAATTCTTCATTCATCTCAACTTCTCTCTCTCTCTCTCTCTTTTAATTTATTTCTAGGAGAGAGAGAGAGACAGCATGAGCAGGGGAGGGTCGGAGAGAGAGGGAGTCACAGACTGAAACAGGCTCCAGGCTCCGAGCTGTCAGCACAGAGCCCGACGCGGGGCTCGAACCCACGAACGGCGAGATCATGACCGAGCGAAAGTCGGACGCTTCACCGACTAAGCCCCCCGGGCGCCCCTCATCTCAACTTCTCTAAACGTGCTTTCAAGTGACTCTGCTCAATCTATTTGAACCGTCAAGAGAGGTTCCTACAAAATCATTTGGGTGGTCGCTGGTGGCCCCCGTGACTTTCGGGAGTTGCTATCACAGATGACTCCGAGCCCGCGGTCCCGGTTGGCTCCAAGGCGGGGTCGCAGGCCCGGCCCGTAGCTGCGGCGCAGCAGCGTCGCCGCCTGGTGTCCCCGGGCCCTGCCGCGTCCCTGGGAAGCTCCGGTGGAATCAGGACTGAAGGAAACGACTTTCACGTAAAAGTACCGTCCTTCCTGCGACCTGATGCAGCGGGACCTGATGCAGTGGGACCTGCTGCAGCGGGACCTGCTGCAGTGCAGCCTGATGCAGTGGGACCTGATGCAGCGGGACCTGCTGCAGTGCGACCTGATGCAGCGGGACCTGATGCAGCAGGACCTGCTGCAGTGTGACCTGATGCAGCGGGACCTGATGCAGCGGCAGGGGGACCTGCTGAGTGCAGCCTGATGCAGCGGGGACCTGATGCAGCGGCAGTGGGACCTGCTGCAGTGCAGCCTGATGCAGCGGGACCTGATGCTGATGCAGGGACCTGCTGCAGCGCGACCTGATGCAGTGGGACCTGCTGCAGTGGGACCTGATGCAGTGCGGCCTGATGCAGCGGGACCTGCTGCAGTGCGACCTGCTGCAGCGGGACCTGATGCAGTGCGGCCTGATGCAGCGGGACCTGCTGCAGTGCGGCCTGATGCAGCGGGACCTGATGCAGTGGGACCTGATGCAGCGCGGACCTGATGCATGCGGCCTGATGCGGGGCCTGATGCAGTGTGGCCTGATGCAGCGGGACCTGATGCAGTGTGGCCCTGATGCAGCGGGGCCTGCTGCAGTGCAGGCCTGATGCAGCGGACCCTGCAGTGCGACCTGATGCAGCGGGACCTGCTGCAGTGCGACCTGATGCAGCGGGACCTGATGCAGTGGGACCTGCTGCAGCGGGACCTGCTGCAGTGCAGCCTGATGCAGTGGGACCTGATGCAGCGGGACCTGCTGCAGTGCGACCTGATGCAGCGGGACCTGCTGCAGTGCGACCTGCTGCAGCGGGACCTGATGCAGTGCGGCCTGATGCAGCGGGACCTGATGCAGTGCGGCCTGATGCAGCGGGACCTGATGCAGTGCGACCTGCTGCAGTGGGACCTGCTGCAGTGCGACCTGATGCAGTGGGACCTGCTGCAGCGGGACTTGCTGCAGCGGGACCTGATGCAGTGCGGCCTGATGCAGCGGGGCCTGCTGCAGTGTGGCCTGATGCAGCGGGGCCTCCCTGTCACCCACCCCCAGGACACCAGACTCAGGGGCGCACGTCCCCTGGGGACCCCACAGTCCCTCCTTCAGGTGAGCCCCCCGACCAGCCGTCTGCTTACGGCCCCTCCCGCCCCCCGGTGTGCGGGCAGCCCCGGGGGGTCCTGGGCCCCGGCTCCCGCCTGTCCCTCCAGCCCAAGCGCCTGTCCTGGCTCAGCGGCCGCGCCCGGAAAGCACAGACGCCTGAGGCATGACTGTATTTACGACCGACGAGCACACAGGAAGCACATTTTTAAAATTCCTTATTTCCTCGGGCAAAGTCGACTCAAGGTCTTATATTGAAGTGAAACCTAAAAAAAAATAAACTGAGAGAGGTGTTCAAAGTTGCGTTTAAGTCCCACGGCGGTACATTAGAAAGTGTATTCAAGCTTGAATAAGAAAGACTTTTTTTTTTTTAATGTAAGAAATGTACAGATACCGAGGTGCCTGGGGGGCTCCGTCAGTTAAACGTCAGACTTTGGCTCAGTTGTGGTCTCGTGGTTTGTGGGTTCGAGCCCCGCGTCGGGCTCTGTGCTGACAGCTCGGAGCCTGGAGCTGCTTCAGATTCTGTGTCTCCCTCTCCGTCTCTCTCTCTCTCTGCCCCTCCCATGCTCACATTCTGTCTCTCACATTCTGTCTCTCACATTCTGTCTCTCACATTCTGTCTCTCTCTGTTTCAAAAATAAATAGACATTAAAGAAACGCACTGATACCAATATGGTATCCGAGGTCCTCTGTGGATAGAAAACATCTAAGAGCTCAGGCTTCTCAGAGCGACTCGGCCTCTCAGGGGTCTGTGGCCATGGGGTGGATTCCAGAGCACTCAAAACCCCAATCCTCATTGACTTGCTGAAGCTGATTCAAAATGCAATAAGCACTTTTGCCTTCAGTTTTCTTCTTTAATTGAAGAACACTGAGTCAGCAAAGCATACATTTTTGTGTGTATATCCTGATCATCGGAGTAAACGTAAGTATTTATACCCGGCACTGGTGCTAATAAGCTGTGTCTCCCTTCCCTTTGGGGAGAAAGGAATACAGCAACATTGAGTCATAAACTTAATTTAAAACTTAAACTCTTAAAATGATCCCAAAAAATGTTATCTAAAGTACCTGGGTGGCTCATTTGGTTAAGTGTCTAACTCTTGAGTTTGGCTTGGGTCATGATCTTCGAGCCCTGCATCGAACTCTGTGCTGACAGGGCAGAGCCTGTCTGGAATTCTCTCTTTCTCTCTGCTCCTCTGCCACTTGCTCTCTCTCTCTGAAAATAAATGAATAAATAAACATTAAAAAAGTAAATTTATCAAAATTATATCTACATTAAATTTCAAAAATCAGATGTGTTATCGACACATAGTCAAACCGTCAGTGTTTAAGATCTCCCATATTAACTTTTTATGTACTTATTTAAAAATTTTTTAATGTTTATTTGAGAGAGAGAGACAGTGTGAGCAGGGGAGGGGCAGAGAGAGAGGGAGACACAGAATCTGAAGCAGCTCCAGGCTCCGAGCTGCCAGCACAGAGCCCGATGGGGGGTCAGACTCATGAACAGTGGGTGAGATCATGACCTGAGCTGAAGTCAAACGTTCAACCTGCTGAGCTGCCCAGGCGCCCCCTGGAATTATCTTTAAAAAAAAAAATTTTTTTTAATGTTTTATTTATTTCTAGGAGAGAGAGAGAGAGAGACAGCGTGAGCAGGGGAGGGTCAGAGAGAGAGGGAGTCACAGACTGAAACAGGCTCCAGGCTCTGAGCTGGCAGTCAGCACAGAGCCCGGCGGCGGGGCTCGAACCCACGAACCGCAAGATCATGACCTAAGCGAAAGTCGGACGCTTAACCGACTGAGCCACCCAGGCGCCCCATCATTTTAAACAGATATATTGACTTCTGCAGCCAGATAGATATTTCATGATTGTTAAACATGACACTCCATCGATTGCTAATATAAACCATCTTGATTTTATCGAGCAAGAGCATATTTCACGATAATTCTCGGTTTCGCCTGCGGTGCTGCGATGTGCATGTTTGTCTAGAATTCGAGGTGTGCCGGGGCCGTTCCAGCTCACGAGAGCCAATTGTGTGCGTCTCTCTCTGGCGACATCGAGCTGCTAGCTTAGAATCATCGGCATTTAGAGTCTGTGGACCGGGCGCATTGGCAACTTCTGTAAATCAAGGCTTCTTTTTTGGAAAGCTAGTTAACGCTCAGTTACCAGTGCACCACTGGGTATAATGGGGAGATCTGAAGGGGGATGTACCATTGCCTACACGTGACAAGGCTCGTTTTGCGTGAGTTCTCTCTGGAGCAGCGCATCCACTAACGCACTAGACACCACAGAACCAGCAGTTAAGCGAGCCCCTTGAACTGAATACGTTTTCACATTTCCTGCCTCGAGTCATGCTTAGCGCAAAGTGAAAAGACAAATTGTCATGTCTCTTTTAACAAATGTGATTCTTTTGGCACAGCTTTTAAAAAGCAAATCTTTTTTTAAAGTGATCATTTATAGTCATTTTGACAAGAAAATTGAATATGCAGTGATATATTTTCAAACCTTTCAAATATTTTTGAGCTCTGGCAAAGTCATATTGCAATACGGCGTGTGGAAATGTTCCTTGTTGATACCACCTGGTGCCCGTATCTTTCCTGACCCACGGCCACCGTTTCTTGGCCCCACGTATCAACTGATTAAGTCTCGTGTGCTTTAGATACTGAAATAGCATATTGATCACTACATACATTAATGTTAGTAATCATGTAGCCACCTTCACTTATGAATTGCCATTGATTAATAAGTCCCGATGTCTAATGACTTTATGTTTATAATTACTACATGTAATACATTAACATCTAGCTACTTTTAATTCATATGTATTGAAATCTAACTACTTCTAGAAAACTCAGATTAACTCTGGAAAAAAAGAACTCTCTTAGAAGTTCAGTCGGTCATTTTACTTAGAGGAGAGGGACTGAACTGGAGTTCAAAGAGCGCACCTGTTCTCTGAATAACGTAGCTAGCTCATTCTCACAGGGATGTTGACGTGGGCAGGGGGCTGCCTGTGCATCACCCCGACCACCACCTCCCCCGAGGGGACAGAGAGCAGTGCAGCACTTGCAGATTCTCCTGTGAAAATATTTGTTTCAGAGCCATTTCTTTAAAAAAATTATTTTAATGTCTATTCTTGAGAGAGAGACAGAGCATGAGCAGGGGAAGGGCAGACACACACACACACACACACACACACACAGAATCCAAAGCAGGCTCCAGGCTCTGAGCTGTCAGCGTGGAGCCCAAGGCAGGGCTCAAACCCATGAACCCTGAGATCATGACCTGAGCCGAAGTCGGACGCTCAACTGACTGAGCCACCCAGGCGCCCTGGAGGCTATTTCTTAGAAAACCTGTTTCTCATTCTTCACTGGTAATTGATTGTGGCATAATTTCACTTGTTAAGGTACGTCCTAATCACTTGGATTTTATTAGGAAGTCTCCATGGGGATTCTCACTTCCTTGCACGAAATTACAATTTTCTTTTAGGTTCTTTAATTTTTTTATGAGCCTATATCTCTCCTCCCTTCTGCTTCTTTGGGCTTATTTTATCGCGGTGTGTGTGTGCACGGATAGTTGACGCACCACGTTGCGTTAGCCTCCGGTGAACGAGCTGGCGGTCTGTACCGTCCGCTGAGCGCCACAGGGGGGAAGACCACCTGTCCCCACGCAGCACTACTACAATACGCTGGTTGTATTCCCGCTTTCCTAATGTCTTAAATTGGATGCTTAAGTTACATTTTTTTTCTCATTTTATTTCTAGTTTTTAGAGAGAGACGGCACACGAGTTGGGGTCGGGGGGAGACGGCCGGAGGGAGAGACAGAACCTTCAGCAGTTTCCGCGCTCGGGGACTGAGGGCCCCAACTTACCACCTGAGCTCAGGGCCTGAGCCAAAATCAAGAGTCAAGGCTCAGCCAACGGAACCCCTCAGGTGCCCCTGAAGTGATATTTAAAAAAAATAAAGGTTATTGATTGATTGATAAGGGCGTTCAAGACCATGGCACTTCCTCTGCCGACAGCGTAACGCGACGGGCAATAGGGACGCAGTAGGGGCGTGGGCTCCGTCGGGGCGAGGGCGGGGGCGTCGCGCTCGCATCCGGGGAGCACAGCGCGGCGGGCAGGGGGTGTCCCTGGCACAAGCAGAAGGGACCAGGTCCCTGTGGGGGTGACAGAGCCCGGGATGCGGCCGGACGGCAAGCCTGTAGCTGGAGGCCGGCGCGAAGGCTGGGCAGTGGGGCCTCGGAGCGACGCCCGTAGGGAGGCCCAAGCGCCCACAGCGCCAGGCTGGTGGCGGCGGCGGCCTGGGTGACCGTGTGGCCACGGGGCAGCAGGCGGATGTAAGACCTCGCCAGGCGGGGGCGCCCGGGGGCTCGGTCGGTTGGGCATCCGACTTCGGCTCAGGTCATGACCTCACGGTTCGTGGGATCGAGCCCCGCGTCGGGCTCTGTGCTGACAGCTCGGAGCCTGGAGCTGCTTCGGATTCTGCATCTCCCTCTCTCTCTGACCCTCCCCTGCTCACGCTCTGTCTCTTTCTCTCTCAAAAATAAATAAGACATTAAAAAATTAAAAGAAAGAAAGTATTAGCTTTACTTGCATGAAGGGACTGATGTATGACCCCAAGATGAGTCAGTGGGGTCCCTGAGGGAGGGGAGGGATCTACACATCAGCAGGGACCTAACAACCTCACTCTTTCTTTTACTGGATGCGTGTATTGTAATTTCTGCATTCCCAGCTTAGTTGGTCATTTAAATTATATTTCTTAAATTTAACTAAGTCTTCAAAAAAAAAAAATGGGCAGGTGGCTTTAAATGATTTTTGGAAGAAACTTTCATTCCAAAATAGTACTATAATATACGCACAAGACAGAAACAAAATACCAGAGCTGACACATCGCGCACTCCCAAAATGAATTGTCAGCTACCTCATGAATTTAAAAATGACAATCTAATCTGTCCTCAAGTTTCAAATTGTTAAAATGATTAGAAACACAGATTTAAACCCACCACCATGAACAGTAAACCTCACACTACGTATGTATACTTGCTTGAGGTAGAACCCAGTAAGGGTGGTGGGAGCGTAAACAAACACATGAATTTCGGCCAAGCATGCCTTCGCTTGCTAAGTGTGCATGTTCACGTAAAAAGCAACTTACAAATGATTGGCATAAGGACTGTTTGATGGGTCATAATGTGACTTCCCACTCACTGGAACCAGAGAACAGTCTTGGTATCGCAGGGGTGAGAGGAGAGTTTGAAGAGGAGTCAGGGCTTGAGTTCTGGTGCATTCTGGAGAAGAAGGCCCTGCATCCCAGGTCCCGCTGGTGAGTGTGTGTGATGAGTGCCCTGCATTGAGACAGAGAAGCCTGTGGCACAGCTACAGATGCCCATTGCTGTGGAAGGTTCTCAGATCCTCAAAGGGCTGTCAAAATAGCAGAACTGCCTCCAAGCACTTAGGAGGGGCCTGGAGATATTGAGAAGAGTTGAATCCCAAGGCCTTTTTTAAATTTTTTTAAATTTTTAAATTTTTATTTTTTTCTAGGAGAGAGAGAGAGAGAGACAGTGTGAGCAGGGGAGGGTCAGAGAGAGAGGGAGTCACAGACTCTGAAACAGGCTCCACGCTCTGAGCTGGCAGTCAGCACACAGCCCGACGCGGGGCTGGAACCCACGAACCGCGAGATCATGACCTAAGCGAAAGTTGGATGCTTCACCGACTAAGCCACCCAGGCACCCCTCCCAAGGCCTTTTTAGGTGGGATTGAGAGACGCAGCCGCAGAAACCTCAGGAACTAAGATGTGAGAACTTGACAGCATCACGTCATGTGTCTCTTAAACATGGGCACCATATTTGTCCCTACCTGTCTGCTGTCTCTTCCTGGCTAGATCAGGATCGTCTTGAGAGTAAAATGGTCTCTTATAAATGTTTCATGCTCTTCAAAGTACCCCAAACGCTGATGAGGCCACTTAGCTTCCAGTTCAGGGTTTACTGATTTATTGACACATTGACCTTATGAAAAACAAAGGTTTGTCCATCCACTGCACATCCATTGTATCAGTTCTGAGAAGAAACTAACCAGCAACAGCCACCGATCCTGTGGTCCCATCCATCATTTATTTGTTCCTTGCTTGGAATGAATACTCTCAGATGGAACAAATCCTGGGGAGTAGCTCTTGATCCATAGAAATGAATCTGAATAAAATCCATCCAAATAAAATTCATTTATTTTAGCAAAGCAACTATTAGTGTAGAGACCCAAAGTAATTTGTTTAAAGTCACCCAAGGGGAGTAGGGAGAGAAAACCAGATGTTCCATCTTTACCTTTCCCAGGCAGATATTAGGCAGTGGGAGAGCGTTAGGATTTTGCATTTGCATGCTGATTGGTAATTATCAGCAGTAATCAGTAGTTGCCTTTTAAAAAGTAAAAAAGTAATATTTTCAGTGTTCATTACCTTCTCAAGAAATAGACAATTTGATGCCTACACCTGGAGACTTCATATATCTGCTTCAAAAATAGTTTTTTATCTTACTTCTGTTTTGTCACTATTTTATTAATTGCTTGTGATTTTATATAATCCAATAAAACTATCATTGGCAGAACTAATGCAATGCAATCTTAAACTGTGGTTTTACTTCTGTTGAAACACACACACACACACATACACACACACACTTTGGAGAAGATAGCAAATTGAATTAAAACAGTTCAAATTTCATTTTATTTTTATTTATTTTTCAAGTTTATTTATTTTGAGAGGCGGGGGGAGAGAGAGAGAGAGAGAAAGCATGAGTGGGAGAGGAGTAGAGAGAGAGGAAGAGAGAATCCAAACAGGCTCCATGCCCTTAGTGGAGGATCATGACCCATGAGATCATGACCTGAGCTGAAACCAAGAGTCAGATGCTTAACCAACTGAGCCACCTAGGCACCCCTCAAATTACATTTTATAGTTTCCGTTAAACTACCCACAAAAATACCAAACAGGAAAAGCCCCACAAAAACACCAGAAACTGTTGGGATAAAAACTCAGGACGCACCAGAGGAAAGTCAGGACGTGTATTTTGTGTTGACCAGGTCCTGATGGTGAAGCTTCTGCAGATGGAAAGGGATGTGTTCACTTGCTGAGATATGGCAAGTGATCACTCCTCAGTCAAGAGAAGTTCTTTCTCACAAGTATACAGCAAGGGACACACTCATTTGAGTTGTTCAGAAAATGCCTATAAGAGAAACTCCTACTTTTGAGAAAAGGAAGGGAAAGACTCCCGTTCAGCAAGATACCTTCTAGAACTTCAAGGCCACCTAAGCATAGAAGGGGAAACATGATTCTAGTTATTGAGTCTAGGTACTGTGAGTAACTTCACTGGAGTGACAGGCATCTGACATTGTGTGGTTTCCTCTTCCACCCTCTGTGCATGCTTCTTACTAAGCCAGCTGAGACACCTATGAGTTGTGAATCATCATGTACAATCAGTGTGATGTCATTGTAGCACTGGGCCAGTGTCACAGCTGTGGGATGTGAACAGGATTAGGAGCTCTGAAGACGTATCATGACAGTCTGGGGAGATGTGAGATCCATTTGAGGCAAGGCTGTGAATACATACTCATTCCTACCAGAAAGAAAACTTCTGGTAGCTCTTGTAGGCTGGTACTGGACGGAAATTATTTTACAGAACCATAGCCGTGAACCAGCATTTCATCCTTAAAGATCTGTGGAGTTCTACTAAATAATGTATCTTTTAGGAATGAGTCATAAAAGTAGAAACTGTGATGGGTATTTCAACTGAGGGGATTAAATATAGGAATTGGCTGTACCATAATTGGGGTGTTGAGTGTCTGACTTCGGCTCAGGTCCATGATCTCAAGGTTCGTGAGTTCCAGCTCCGTGTTGGGCTCTGTGCTGACAGCTCAGAGCCTGGAGCTGCTTCAGATTCTGTGTCTCCTTCTCTCTCTGCCCTCCCCTGCTCACGCTCTGTCTGTCTGTCTCTCTCTCTCTCTGCTCTTCCCTTGCTCTGTCTCTCTCAAAAATAAATAAAAATTTAAAAAAAGAACAGAGAAGAAACAAGTAGCGAGCCCAGAACACACACACACACACACACACACACACACACACACACACACACAGTAGTTGTCATCTATTAGTGTGAGGGGGGAAAGGAAGGAAGGAAATCATTTGGGGTCATCAGAATATATAATTTTGGAGGCAGGACGCCATGGAGCTTGAACTTAGACCCTTGAGAAGGGGATTTTATTATATATAGTTTTAGGGGGTAGCTGAAGTATCTCTGAAGGTCCTTGATGATAAAGGTCCGGGAGTATTGAAGGGAGCTGGAATCTAGAATGAATTTCTGCTGTTGGGAGAAGTGCCCCACCGAGGTGGCCAGCGACAGCCTGCAGGAGAGAAGAAGGGAGCTGTTCTCCCTCCTTCCTCCTTCCCAGGCCCCCCTGCTGGCAGAACTTACCACGGAATCTCTCCGCAAAGAAACGGACCCCAACACTTCCAGTCTCACGATGCCGCATAGAAGAGTGGATCTGGGCAAAAGACGATTGGTAACTGACTCGCCACAGCCAATTTTCTTTGGAGAACCTTGGAGAATTTAGTTTGTTCATTCAAGGAAGAAAAGAGAAATTTATGAATAAGCTTTCTGCAGTCAAGTCACAGGAGTACTCTTTGGGTTTTTCTGGATTAGGATCTCAGTGAGTATTATGGATTTGAGTTTACCAATGAATTAGCACAATTGGGTTAAGTGACTGGAGATTTGAAGACACGGACCTACTGTGAACGTTTGTACTAAGTTACGGGAACTTACATTGTACAAGTGACAGAGCAGAGCCCGGAGTGGAAGGGGACCAAGATCAAGGGCATCAGCTGAGATTAACAAATAGAAATTCACATGAAATTCAATCCCCCAATTCCAGCACACGAGTTTCATTCAAGGTTCTCCAGTTTCCAAATTAACGGTAGAATTACAGGCCGTCCAGTCACGTTTAGACTTCTGTTATGCATTCCTATTTCCCAGCCTCTAAAATGTAGTAATTTGGCCCGTTATGCTTAGATAAACACCTGGAAACTCTCTTGGGAAAGATCCCAAGTCTAGACACAGTTTTTAAAAAAGTCTGCACATGTGTTTCTTATTAGAAGAAACGATTACTCTGCAGACAAGAGAAAATTCCCATGTCTTCAATGAGTTGCCAATTATGTCACATTTTGTGCCGAAGCCCTGATGACGAATACACACATACTTGGCTTCAGAAAGTAGAATAATAAAAGGGTAGAGAAGAAAAATGATCTTATCTAAACTGCCAGAAGACCTATTTTTTTAAATGAAAGGCTTAGATGATGAAAAGTAGAGGTGACTCACAGCAATCTACCAAGTAAACAGTGTTGTTACATTTTGCATTGTTGGCAAAACCACTCCTGGGGAATCTGATCACACCGCTTCAGGTTTAAGATAGCAGTCGATGCAAATTAGCTGCATTTAGCTACTATTGTTCTCCAGACTTTAAAGTGACATGTTTCCCTTCTCCCCCCCACCCCCCCCAGCTTTCCCTTCCTCTTTTTCCCTTCTTCTTCTTCCTCTTCCTCCTCCTCTTCCTCCTTCTTTCTCTAATGAAAGAATAGGGAACGATTTACTATAATGCTCAAATCTAGGAGAAGCTACAATGTGTAAATCAGAAAGTCACAAACTATCATCATGAATGGAATAGTACCAAGAACGGGCTCAGGGAAGACCAGCTGAGACCACTCACAATTCCAGGGTGTGCACTATGGATAAACAACAGCTCTCAGTAGCTGCCCATTAATATCTCTTTCTTTTTTAAAAACATTTTTAATGTTTATTTAATTTTTTAGAGACAGAGTGTGAGTGGGGGAGGGCAGAGAGAGGGAGACACAGAACAGGCAGCAGGGTCCAGGCTCTGAGCTGTCAGCACAGAGCCTGATGTGGGGCTCGAACTCACCAGCTGCAAGATCATGACCTGAGCTGACGTTGGACACTTAAACCGACTGAGCCACATAGCATCTCTAACGCCTCTTTCTTAGGGCAGCCCAGACCGGCCATGATGATAGCCTCTAAACAGGTATGTAGAGGGAACACAGATCTGATACCTAGAACCAAATGCCACAAAAAAAAAAACAAAAAACAAAAAACAAAAAACCAAAGGAACACATGCATAGTGCTTGATTTTGGCTAATTGTTTGTATAGAAAACATGCAGAATAAAGCTGGAGACTAATCAGTCACTGGGCAGGCATTCTGATAGCTTGAGACGCCCGAGTAGTGCCCCGGGTAACTCTGGGCCACCAAAATAAACATGTGAAAACAAAAACTTGAGAAGACAATGAAAACTGTCTTCTATGACTCCTGTGGTAGGAAATTTCTGGTTCTACCAGTCCTTGGATCCCTGAGCTTACAAACGAAACATTTTACCAGTGAATTCCTACCCACCCCCCCACTCAATTTCTCTCATTGATGCCTAAAAGATAAAAATAGGAATGTATACAATTTGCACCTTCCCCAAACTGTATTAACCCTGATATGCAATATTCACTGGTTTTGAATGAGCGCTCCCAACAAAACATTTCTACGAGCAGACATTTGAAAATATTCAATAGGGGAAAGAACGATCTGATATCTCAGAGAAATAGTTTTTTTTTGAAAGACTATAACCGGAAAGAAAATGCTTAAAAATCTCTCATTTCATGTGTAAAGCTACAACAGGGAGTCATGGAGAAGGAAGAATATAGGGCCAGGAAGATGCTCACAGTGGAAATGGAAACTGTATCATTAAATAGAATATAATAGGCAGTAATGGCAAATTAAACATAATAGTCAGTATTCTGGATTCCACAAAATAAAATAGATTAACTCAAAGAATTTATTGGTTCACACAATTGCATATTCCTGTGGAATGAATTTAGTTTCAGGCATGGGCTGATGCGGAAACTCAAATGATGTCATGAACTTGATCTATTTTGCAACGGTACTTGTCTCTGCTTTTCTTTTACTTTGGCCCCAAATCTGTCTTACTCTGTGCAGACTTTCAAAGTATCTGGAAAGATACTCATCAGAAGTCCCAGGCCTATTATGTTTTCAGCTCATAATCCTAAAAGAAAAGAAAAAAAAAAAACCCTCAAGTTTCCCCAAAATATCCCAGGGAAAACTCTGGCCTGGGAAAATGTCGCATACCCCTGTGTGAAAATATCACTGTATCCGCTGGGATGCGGCACGGATTGTCAAATGCACATTCCTGGGTCTGGAATGGAGTTTTATACCATAAGAAGCAGCCACACAGCACTACATGAGACTGAGAAATCCCTAAATCAGCGAGAATAAGTATAATAGTTTCTAATGTTTTTACCCTAACCGATTATTTACCACGGGCTGCTCCTTTGTGAAATCCAAAGAAATAAATCAATGAATTAAAACACATCATTATTAGATTCTCCGGAACTCAGGGGGCAAAATAAAGAGATGAAAATAACCCGCAGAGAAGATGTGTGGAATTTTGTGTGAAAGATCCAGTGTCCGTATGAGAAGAATGCAGAGAGGGAGAGAGAGCAGCACCAACGAGAAGAGCCAGTAATCAAAGCCAGGGCGGGATTCGGTCATTCAGAATGCGGTGTAGACAGGCAGCCCCGGGGCAGCCTGCAGGGGCTTCTCACTGGTACCTGAGGGCGCTGGACACCGACAGCCCAGCACGTGGAGCTGAAGCAGGCGCCTCTCTCGCTATTTGAATAGGACAATTTCCTTTTGTTTCTTGAAGCTGCAACTATATATTTGCTAAAAAGTCAGAAAGGTTTCATTTCTCCAAAACCTAGACTTGTGGGAAAATGAAAAAAAAACAAGGAGAAACAGAACAGCACATGGCGCCCGTGCTCTCTGTCCTGCGGGACCTGCCTGCGAACGGCTGCCGTTCCTCTGGATGTCAGACAGCAGCAGGCGGGAGGGGACACGGCCCTGCACACGGCCCAAGGACCCTGCCTTTCGAATGAAGTGTTGCAGGAAGGAGCTGACGGTGGGAAACCACCAGCAGATGTTCAGATTAGGAATAATTTTTTTTTATAAATAGATTTTTTTAAAAAAAATATTTATTTGTTTTTGAGAGAGAGAGAGACAGCGTACAACCAGGGGAGGGGCAGAGAGAGAGGGAGACACAGAATCCGAAGCAGCTCCAGGCTCCGCGCTGTCAGCACAGAGCTCGACGCAGGCCCGAACCCACCAACCCTGAGATCATGACCTGAGCCGAAGTCGGACGCTTAACCGGCTTTCCTTCTAAGTCTGGAAACAGAATTCTCTTAGTATCTATGGATAAAGGAAGAGGAGAAAATCAAGACGGGACCTATGAAAATATATAGTAGAGCGAGGACAAGGAAGACACATTTAGAAGATGCATAGGAAGACTGCTATTGTGATTTACTTTGGTATTCACGAGGAACATTCTAGAAGCTTTTCACATTATGAAAAAAGTAAGCAGGTATAGATACTCTGAAATAAAATCGTAATGGGCTGAAACAGAAAGATGGAGATAAAGGACATGAATACGTGGGTGAGGAAAAGATCATAACCCAAGACTTCTGTGCCATGTTGAGTTATTTGTTGGAGGTATTAAAGATTGAGATACCAATTAAACGAGTAAAGTGGAACACAGCTTTGTAACTCTCTTTCAGATTTTAGGAAACACAGCTGAGATGGGAAATCATGAGAGAGAAAGTTCTAAATGAGTGACAGCAAAAGCATCCTCAACAGATAGATTACTTCTAAAGAAGGTACTAGAAGGTATAAGATAAGAAATCCACAGATACAATAAAGGAAAGCAGAATAGCTGAGATAAAAAATTGTTAAAATGGAAAAAACAAAAAATTAGAAAGAAGGTAGAATGGATAGTAATAAAATTTCTGTAATAAATACAGTTTATAAAAGAGTAATACAACAGTTCTGTCTCTTGTTTGAAATAAAAATGCACTATAAGCAATTTTAGGAATAAAAACAGGGGCATAATGGAAGATACAATAGAAATTTCGAAAAGAAAACAAGTTTGTTCACATTCAGACAATTCAACGTAAAGGAAGGCTCTCTTGGGTTCAGGTGAGATTAAGTTTTTTAAGTACAAACATATTTCCCTTCCCCCATGGTCTTCTGTTAAGTTTCTCACGATCCACATGAGTGAAAACATATATCTCTTTTTCTCTGACTGACTTATTTCACTTAGACTAATCCCCTCCAGTTCCAACCACGTTGTTGCAAATGGCCAGATTTCATTCTTTCTCATTGCCAAGTAGCATTCCATTGTATAGATGAACCACATCTTCCTTTTCCATTCATCAGTTGATGGACATCTGGGCTCTTTCCATAATTTGGCTATTGTTGATAGCACTGCTATAAACATTGGGGTACATGTACCCCTATGAATCAACACTCCTTTATCCTTTGGATAAATTCCTAGCAGTGCTTTTGCTGGGTCATAGGGGAGTTCTATTTTTATTATTTTGAGCAGCTGCACCAGTTTGCATTCCCACCAACAGCCCAAGAGGGTTCCATTTCTCCACACCCTCCCCAACATCTGTTGTTTCCTGAGTTGTTAATTTTAGGCACTCTGACTGGCGTGAGGTGGTATCTCAGTGTGGTTTTGATTTGTATTTCCCTGATGATGAGTGATGTTGAGCATGTTTTCATGTGTGTGTTGGCCATCTGGATGTCTTCTTCGGAAAAGTGTCTGTTCATGTCTTCTGCCCATTTCTTCACTCGATTATTTGTTTTTTGGGTGTTGAGTTTGGTAAGTTCTTTATAGATTTTGGATACTAACCCTTTATCTGATATGTCATTAGCAAATATCTTCTCCCGTTCCATTGGTTGCCTTTTAATTTTGTTGACTGTTTCCTTTGCTGTGCAGAAGCTTTTTATCTTGATGAGCTCCCATAGTTCATTTTTCCTTTTATTTTCCTTGGTTTTGGAAATGTGTCGAGTAAGAAATTGCTGCATTTGAGGTCAAAGAGGTCATTGCCTCTTTTCTCCTCTAGGATTTTGATGGTTTCCTGTCTCACATTTAGGTCTTTCCTCCATTTTGAGTTTACTTTTGTGTGTGGTGTGAGAAAGTGGTCTAGTTTCATTCTTGTGCATGTCACTGTCTAGTTTTCCCAGCACCATTTGCTGAAGAGACTGTCTTTTTTCCATTGGATATTCTTTTCTGCTTTGTCCAAGATTAGTTGGCCATACATTTGTGGGTCCATTTCTGGGTTCTTTATTCTGTTCCATTGATCTGAGTGTCTATTTTTGTGCCAGTACCGTACTGTCTTGATGATGACAGCTTTGTAGTAGAGGCCAAAGTCCGGGACTGCGATGCTTCCCGCTTTGTTTTTCTTCTTTAATATTACTTTGGCTGTTCGGGGTCTTTTGTGGTTCCACAAATTTTAGGATTGTTTGTTCTTTTGAGAGGAATGCCGGTACAATTTAAAGGACAAATTAAAATTCCAACAAACATCTGGGCAGAAATAAAATAAGTTATTACTTGCTTGGTCACATAAATTAGGCTGTCCCATCCTTCTCGCGTGTAATGATAATTTTAGAAATAAAACAGAGCAATTCTGGGTATCCCAGAAGAGAAATAAAAGGTTGTGATATTTCAGTATATCCATTTCCGTATAGCCATGTAAGGCCTCATAAAACATATCATGCATCTCACTTGAAGATTTTATTTTAACAGGTTATCTTTGTAAAGAGATGAAGCAAATTTCTGAATGGAAGCAGACTGCCATACCATAAAAAGTCTAATATCAGCCACTGGGATCAATTCAATAAAGCTAAACCAAAATATCTTGTTGTTACAATTCAAAAACATATATTATTCAAATCTTATTCTTTAAAAGGAGATATGTACAATAAAAACAACAATCCAAAATTCTAGAGAATATTAAGAACTCGGAAAAGTCAAAAAACAGGGCCAGAAAACAGGACAGATAGAAAAGGAGAATGTGTAGACCTGTTACTGCAAACAAAAGATACCCTTTCACTCTTTGAAACAGCACTGAATAACTGATGGAGAATACAGGTAAAGTTTTACTTTCGAAAATGTAAACCTGTAGAATTTAAAATAAACCTTGTGCCTTTAAACTATGGGAGAAAAATATAAACAAAAACAGAAAAGAGATTTATTTGAAAGTTATTAGTTTACAAAATCCACGAAAACGCTGGAGGGTGAAGGCTGGTCCTGGGACTCAAAGCAGCGAAGACTTTGTCACAAGAATCATCTCCCAAGTACTGCTGGGGACAGTGCCTGCCGGCCCCACCCGCCATGCGGCTGGCTTTCCTGGCCCCCCGACTGTCCATTTCTATGACTCTTGGACACTCACTTCTGTTCCAGGAGGATTAGCCTCTCAGCTCATCACAGGCTCGTGAATAATATGAAACTGATCCAGAATATTTAGGTCACTCACTCAAGGGTTGATGTCTAATTGTTTGAGCTCTGTTACATGCCCATGATCTGCTTACAAAGTAATCAGTATGAGGGTGAGAACTCCCAGAAGGAAGAACCCCAGTCCATTTGAGAGTAAACGACTAAAATGGCTCCAATTATTATAAGATATAGGAGTATTGGGGACCACATTAAGGAAAAAAAGTTAATGTTTTTCTAAATGCTAATAAAAATTATAAGACTTTGGGACCACCTAAGGAAAAAAGGCTACTAACCAAAATAATTTACAATAAAGTTACATTCTTTTTTTTTAATGTTTATATTTTTTTGAGAGAGATAGAGAGAGACAAAGAACAAGCGGGGGCGGGGCAGAGAGAGGGAGACACAGAGTCCGAAGCAGCTCCAGGCTCCGAGCTGTCAGCACAGAGCTCAATGCAGGGTTCAAACTCATGAACCGTGAGATCATGACCTGAGCTGAAATTGGACACTCAACCAACTGAGCCACCCAGGTGCCCCTTACAGGTAAATTCTTAACCCTCCATTTGTGACCCTCCCCGAGATAGGCCTTAAGGAAAAGTGGAGTGAAATAAGCAAGGTTTGGAACGAATGTAGACAATTTTCCAGATGATCACGCCGCCTTAGAAAAGGCATGCACACATACCAACGTGGTGCACTCAGGGAGGAACTTGGGGGCACACTGTGCGGTAAGTTTTCATCAGAAACATAAAAGAAATCAGATAATTCTGTGTTTCTCATTGAGAGCTGTAAAGGATAACGCTCTTCAACCTAAGTCTTCAACTTAATTGCCGCTATTACTGAGACCCCTGGTCCAGTGGGTGGGTTTCAGAGGAACAAGGGCAAACTATCCTTCTGATGCAAGACCCTTGGTGGGGGTGGCTCGTGGACGGAAGGGCGTCGTGTAAGACAGCTGCTGGCAAGAGAACACGGCTGTCACAGTCTGCACATACTTTCTTCTCAGATAATGCTCTGGCACCAACACCAAATTTGTCATCCTTGCCTGGCTGGGCCTTGGCGAGGACACGGCGCAGTTAGGTCCGGGCGCAAGACGGTCACTGCCATTGCGTGCTTTTCCAGCTCATTCCGTCCTGAGCATGAGAGTGTCCACAGGACACAGGGTCGGGGATGGGAAGATTGGATTTGGCGCCATTTTACTTTCTGTTTCACTCTGTCCAGTCACTGTATCATTTTT
Source organism: Proteles cristata cristata (assembly GCA_017311185.1). Classification (NCBI taxonomy): domain Eukaryota; kingdom Metazoa; phylum Chordata; class Mammalia; order Carnivora; family Hyaenidae; genus Proteles; species Proteles cristata. The sequence continues at coordinate 91,904 of JAESUZ010002263.1, read as the reverse complement.
TGTATGAGAGCATGAGGCACCTAGAACGCTCAGCTTGGCCAGTTCTGGTAGACTTGGCAAATGTGGATGAAATATTTATGCAGTCATTGCCTAGAAGTTAGGAAAAATGACCACCTGTGTAGATGAAAATGTAGGGAAACAACACAAAATTTATCTTCTGAAGGACTGAGTTAGGTGAGAGCCAGAACATGTTTAATGTGATGAGTTCAATTCCCAAAGCCAAAAAGTGTATGTCTTGATTACTGATAACATAAAGGCCTTGGTGGGAATAAAAAAAAGATCAGAATTTTAATCAATTCTGTCATTTTTCTCATTTTCAAATTCTTTCATGTTTTATCATAAATTTAATAACAATTCTCTCTTGTCTTCATCTGGTTTATTATGTTGTTCGCTTTCTAACTTTTTATTAAATGCTTAAATAACTTACTGCCAATTTTCTTTACTAGTTGATAGTAAAGTATTTAAGGTATGAGTTTTCTTTTAAGTACAGATTTGGCTTTTGCCATTCGGCTACAGCTAAGATATGTGATATTTTCCTTGATCTGTACTTCTGGTTGTTATAACTGGAGATTATTTAGAAAACAGTGTTGATTTCTTCTAACTCAGGAGTGCTGTGGGTGAAATTCATATTTAAATTTTCAAATGGCTTCACTGTATGATATTTATTTGGTTTGTTTTATATTTAAATATCTTTGTTCATCACTCTATGGGCAAAGAATTCGTCTTTACAATGTCCATTATTTAGATTTTCTTTGTGGCCTAGTTTGTGATTGATTTTGTACACATGTCCTAGGGGTTTTAAAAGATGGGGCGCCATCTTGTGAAATTGGGCGGCTCAGTCAGTTAAGCGTCTGACTCTTGATTTGGGCTCAGGTCATGGTCCTAGGGATCAGTCGTGGGATCGAGCCCCGTGTCAGACTCCACACTGAGCGTGTAGCCTGCTTAGGATTCTCTCTCTCCCTCTCTCTCTCTGGCCCTCCTCTGCTGTGTGCTTTCTCTTCTCTCTCTCTCTCTCTCTAAAAAAAAAAAGTACATGTTTCCTTCTTTATTTGTAGAATCAAAGATCTTGTGTATATATGTCCATTTTATCAACTAGATTGTGAAGTTCCCCTATTTTCTTATTATAGAGGGTTTTTGTTTGTTTGATGTCCAGCACTCACCTGCTCCAACTGAGGCCACAGTTAGGTTTTTTTTTAAATTGAGATTATTATTAATTTACAGTAAAGTACCTGGATGTTAAGTACTGAGTTTGATGAATTGTGGCAAGTGTATACACACACATCACCACTATATAAAACTAGATACAGGAGTACCTGGGGGCTCAGTCAGTTAAGCATCTGACTTCAGCTCAGGTCATGATCTCACAGTCCGTAAACTGGAGCCCCACAGCAGGCTCTGTGCTGACAGCGTGGAGCCTGTTTGAGATTTTCTCACTCCCGCTCTCTCTCTTCCCCTTCCCCACTCTCTCTCTCTTTCAAAATAAATAAATAAATAAACTTAAAAAAATACGTCTTTTAGTCCTTGCTTTAATTTTATTCGAAGGACCATATTTTACATATTTGTTTGAAACCAACACCGTGATCTGACTAGAAGTTGACATACTTACTTATTAGTTGATTCTCATGGTGGTGAGAAAACACTGAGAATTTACCAACATGAGCCAGGAATTTTTTTTTAACATTGTAGTATTTGGCATATTTCTCCAGCAATTATCATTATTAATTCCATTGCATTTTCTGACATATTTCCTGGCTTTTGGGAATTTAGGATGAGGCAACGCTTAGCTAATAAGGATCTGTGCAGATTCAAGTGTCTGCAAAAGATGAGATTTAGTCCTAAAATTAATTATAACAAAGAAATTAACAATTACATTAGTTTTTTTAAGAATGAAGTGAAAATATATGGAAAAGGTAAGATGCAGAGGTAGAAAGGATGTCTTTATCTTGGCTCATAGAGACTGAGACTTAGGGAGCATTTCAATAAAATCTCAAATACCAGTATTTGTTGGTATTGCTCCTTGTATCTTTATTCTCTCCTGGGCATCAGTTGATTTTTTTTTTTTTTTTTTTTTTTTGGCATTGTGGGTTCTATGCCTTTGCATTTCCCTCTTCCCCGAGCTAAGCCTGGAACCTCTTTATCTTCACAAACAGCCCATGTTATACAGAAAGGATATGTAGAGGGGCCAATATTTGTACTTGCACATGCAGAACCCATTCCAGGACCCTTGTGCCAAGGACTGAGGATAAAAAAAATACAAAGAAATAAATTTAGCAGGAAGGCAATTCACACAGTCACAAAGCCACGTTTAGCGTGCTGTGTGCTGTGTGTCTGTGGCACCTGAGTGTTCTTAGCATCAGAAGCCTTACAGGTTTTCTGCAAAGCCCGGAGTATGGCCTCAGGGCAACTCAGACACCAGGGATGGAATAGTCTGAGGATAAACCTACTTACTCCAGCCTGTCTGGGAATCTGCTATTGCAGGGCAGGGCCAAGCTCCTCCAGACCGAGGGAGTTCCACGAGAAAACTCCTTACTCCCCTTCTCTTCCTCTCTCTGCTGGGGGTTAGGCGCCAATGGACTGGGGGAAGGGAGGGGACAGTCATTCAAAAAACAAAAGAGATGCGATTTCACTTGAACCAGGAGGTAGAGGGACAACTCGCGTTGGTCCAAGTCCATTGCAATTCCTGGGATTATCTTGTATGTCACATACTTTTAAACAATTAAACAATTTTTTATAACACGTGAATACTTATCAAAAAATGAAACAACATAGGGCGCCTGCGCGGCTCAGTGGGTGAAGCGTCGGACTCTTGGTTTGGGCTCAGGTCACGATCTCGCGTTTCTGGAGTTCGAGCCCCATATCGTGCTCCACTTCGACAGTGGGAGCGTGCTTGGGATTCTGTCTCTCTCTCCCTCTCTCTGCCCCACCCTCGCTTTCTCTCTCTCCCTCAAACTAAATAAACATAAAAAATGTTTAATTAAATAATATAAAATAAATGGAGTAAAATGGGAATTGTATCTTTATTTTCCTCTTCTTCCCTACACTCGGAAGATTCTTTTTTCCCCTTTGTGTCTGTGTGACTTTGAACCTGTTATTTTTGTCTCTGTGCTTGAGTCTTTTTATTTGTAAAATACCAAAAACAATAGCAAAACCTCCAGGGACTTTTGTGAGGACTGAAGGAGAGGAAGAGGGGAGCTGCCCTGGCTCAGGGTAAACTCTTAGAGAAGGCTGGTTCTGATCCTTATTAATGCTATCATCCGTTCATTCCGGTCTCATGTTTTGACATATTTGGGAGTGATTAATTTGTCTCTCGTGACAATGTTTTCTCAGAGATCTTCCCGTGCCTTCGCTGGCGTCTTTGTGATGGTCGCCTGGTGGACCATAATGTGAATGAATCATGATGAATGCAGCCACTCTTCTGTGGGTAGAGATTTGAGCTGTTTTTCGGTTTTCAGTGGAATAGCCGCTGCTGCCCTGGTCATCTTTGCGTGTATTTACTGTAACGCACTCACCTGTCAGAACACTTCCTATTTCTAGCCAACAACCAGCCAGAGGCTATGCCCGTCTTCAGTTTGAATAGACGTCACTAAATTTCCCGCCCCAAAAGGTAGATCAACTTGTGTTCAGGTCACCAACAGTGACGACTGCTTTTCTTCCACTCCGTTATTTTTAAAAATCTTCTTTTCCTTCCTCCACCACGTTCTAGGGAGAATTTTCAATCTTTAAAGCGTGTTCATCGCCTCTAACACGTTTTTAAGAAGTTGCTGAAAAGAAGCCAAGTACTCTTTCAAACTGTGGTGTGCCCTGGCCTGATTGCCATTCGGAAACGTGGTGGCTATTTTCCTGAATAAAACTTTGGACACTTGTTCCTGCAACTTCGGTGCCGCAGAAGATGTGGTAGTTTGGATTTTGATGGTTACTTTTTGCTTTGTTACGTGCGTATCCCGAGAAGCTTGTGGTCATGAGTGGAAACATCTGAGATACAGTTTAGATGTGGAGTATTGAGATTAAAGTCAGAATTGCCCCGAATAAATTTTATTTTATTTTATTTTATTTTTTTGAAATATTTTTATTTATTTCTAGGAGAGAGAGAGAGAGAGAGAGCGTGAGCAGGGGAGGGTCAGAGAGAGAGGGAGTCACAGACTGAAACAGGCTCCAGGCTCTGAGCTGGCAGTCAGCACAGAGCCCGACGCGGGGCTCGAACCCACGAACCGCGAGATCATGACCTAAGCGAAAGTCGGACACTTAACCGACTAAGCCACCCAGGTGCCCCCGAATAAGTTTTATCATAGGGAGTATGGCTATCAAAAGATGTGTGTTTAGTTCCTCAGCAAGCCGCCCCTGCAAATGTGGGCCACCGGACTCCCACAGCCCAGGCCGAGGGGCCAGTTCTGTTTGGTTTACCTGGGATTTGCTGGGTTCCCACTCCATCCTCTCGTAGGATCATCCCCACCAGGTTGGCCTCCTTCTTGAACAGTGAAGTGTGGTGAGCACCGCGCAGGGTCTTTGGCTCGTTACGGACGGCGGATGATATCATGGACACAGAGCTAGGAGAGTGGAGCCCCACATGCGACCCTGCATGTGTGACTTCAACTGTCATCCAAGGTACCAGAAACCAACCAACCAACCAACCAACCAACCAACCAACCCAACAGGCGAAACACTGGTGAGATACAAATTAAGAGGATGGCATAAACGTAAATAGCGATCAATAATATTAATAAAACGGTCTCATAACACCTAAGGAAATGAATGTAAATTTCTCACATTAGCCACAAAACTCACCAACAGTAATCAATCCAAGAGCAGATAGAAGCCATGAACTCCCCGAAATGGTGACTCAATAAAGACCAAAGGATCCTTGTGTGCAGCTGGATGGTGTGTCCCAGAGCCCCTCCCACACCAGGAGAGCAATGGTTGTTTCTTCTAAATCACCAAGTTCCATTTTGGATGGCGTCAGCTCCCTGCAACGAGGGGGTGTCCTCCTGGCCCACTCACGTCCTGGTCTTTACCTTCCAAATTTGTCACAGTCTCTGTCAGTCTAAACGGGTGCATTGAAAGATATCTGGAAAAATGCTTAAGGAAAAACCAGTGTTTTATTTTTATTTTTATTTTTTTTTTTGTCTTAAAATAATTCACTCAAGAGGGCCCTATATCTTGTGGACGTTTTGACACTTTGTGGACAGTGGAGTTCACGTTCCCACGGTGCAGGCCTGGGATGTGGAGGCCCATCTCCAGCTCTTACCACGAGGATTCCAATCAAAATGGTTTCTTAAGCCTCCTGATTTCGGAGCAGGATCTTCAACACTTCCCGGGGCGGGGGAGGGGTGGTCCCTTCGCCCAAAAATCAAGAAGCATAGGTGAGAATGGCGGTCACCTTGAGGTAGACGGAACCACACACACACTTTATCAGAAGAATTAATTACAGTGCGCACGTACAGCAGATGACGAAAACATAAGACACGATTCTGGCGCTAACTCCCGACCCATTTTCCCTGGGGAACTGGCAAATTCCCGACCCAGACACCACTGAGAGAAATGTTTTGCTCTGGCTCTGGTGGAGGAGGCTGTCTTTCTTCACCTTCTAGTGTGTATCCCTGGAATGCCCTCCGTCTCCCCACAGCCCCTGCGCGTACTGTCATCACACAGCCACCCTTTGGTGTCCCCAAACAAACAACGGACTCAGGTTCTCGGTCATCGGTGGCCAATGCATGTCACTGTCAAATGCAGAGTCTTATGCTGTTCTTTCTCTTTCAGAGACCCATTTTTTGAGGCAGGCGCTTGATGGATCTCTGCAAACCCCAGAGCTTTCGACGTGCGCGCTTCAAAAACAGATGCCCTCTGGAGGCCACATCTCTGCTCTGGTCTGCATGCTCTTCAAGCCACACTCTGTGTTCCTCCGAGCCACGCCCTGGCAGCTCCAGCGATTTTATGTAGCTGTAAACCCTACCTTTTGTGAGAAGACAACAGATTCCGGGCAGAGTTCAGTGTGAAAAGCCGGCCTCTGTGCAGAAGTCATTGATTTGAGGGGATACCCAGCGTGTCTTTTCCATGAGCATCTCTTTGCTTTTAGCACATGATGGTTTCACGTTGGCTCTACTGGGTTAACCACCCCGTAAGCGCCCTTGGCTTCTGCCTGCTCGTAAAGGGCCCAACACAGAGATAGGCTTCGGATTGACTGTGTAGCCTAAAACTGAAGACATTCTACACCCATCCTGTAAGGCATTTCTGACCACGGTTCCAAACATTTACTTATAATCCCCAAACGTTTTCCCCACCACTGGCGAATCTTAACAGCCATTCACCAGTCACGCAAGCAAGCAAGGTGAGATTCTGTGTGGGAGAGAAGGGAGCTCACGTTCCTTGCATTTCCGTGTGTCAGGCACTAGGCTGGTTTCTCTCGTTTACTGTAAAGTCGGGATTGTTCCCATTGTTCTAATAAAGAAACCGAGGCCAGGACAGCTGGCATAAGTTGGGAAGGTCATCCTCCAGTAATGGACGAGACCGTCCGGGCCTGTCTGATCGCACAGCTGATACCCTTCACACTGAACCTAATGCATTTACCAGAACGGGAAACGTGAAGGGGGTTGGAGGCCAGTCTTTCAAAGACTTCCACATGTTTCTAACATTCTTTACTTCGGGCAGCCCAAGGTTGCTTGGCTAGGCCGCTGCTGCTGTTTGATAGCCAGGGTTCGTTAGGAGGGTCGGGGTCTGAGCACCAGAAGGAAATTCTTACCAAGCTCCCAGGGGGTCTCCAGGAACCCACGTGGTACCTATTAGGAAGGGTTTTGCAAACGAATCGCTTTGAGGATTTTAGTGGAGGAAGTCAGTCTGCGAGAGCCCCCCGCTCCATATGGGCAGCATCTCACTCAATGGGGTCTTTGTTCCGGCTCAGTTCTGGAAGGAGGTCAGGCAGTGGTCAGCTGAGGGAAGCCCCGCTGGGAGGCCTGGGCCCCGAGCGGCCCGCCATTCCCCTGCTTCGCTTTGGACAAGGTACAAGAAATCCTTGATGGGCCGGTGCGGCGAAAGCTGCTGGAAGCCAGCCTTGTTCTATTTTTGTAAGGTATTTCTGCTCCAGTTAATTCTATGGAAAAAAGCAGTCAGTGGGTTTGTGTGTTTATATGGGCCCTCCGTCCTGCTGCCGCGGGCCCGGCTTCCCGAGTCTGCGAGGAAGTGCTGCCAGACGCGCGCTGCGTCCTGGGTTCTCACCCTGCTCACCTCCTCACTTTCTCGCTTTACTTAGTTCTCTTACGGAGCATTTGCGTGGAAACCGATCTCTCGACTCCCGGCTTTTGGCAGGCGGACACATCCTTCATATGGAAAAGTGTTTAATACCAATTTAACGGTCTGTCTAGCCACCGTGCCCCCTGCGCCCCCGCCTCCCTCGGCACCCACTGGCACGGAGCATGGAAATCTAACTTTTAATCACCTTTTCCAAAACGCCCCCAAATTTTCTTTCCAGTGTGTCCACTGCTTTTCTAATGAGAGCTTGTTCCGACTCCTTTCCGGTCCTGCAGAGGGTAGCTGCTACTATAAATGAAAACGATGCTCTTCGTGCATCCATATTATGTTTTTAGCTTCTTCTACTCTCCTTATACTCAATCACAGACAGGAAGGAGGTGGGTTTGTTTTTTAATTCCCACGAATCTAAGCAAATGGAAATGATTTTGTTGGTGACACTGTTAAAATGATGCCAAGTGTTTGAGTTTAAAGACCGAGACGAATAAAGGCCAACAGGAGGGAAAGAGATGTGTTACGAGTGTGTTCTGGACCCGAGGAACGAGCCTGACGCGACGCTACACATTTCAGCACGTCCATCGCATGATTTAGTCACGGCCACGTAGTGGAAGATTGTTAAGAATGCTAACGTTCCTTCAAACAAATACAACAGCCAGAAGACACATTACATATGCTGATAAATGATCGATTTAATGATTTATTCCTAGCCAAGTTTTACCTCTGTTGATAGCTGTTGTTTGTTTAAGTATTATTATTGTTTAAACTGTCCAACTTTTAAATTCATTTAATATAAGTAAAAATCTTGACTGCTAGTAATCCACTAAGCGACCTTGGGAAAACCGCTTACTCTTTCTAATTCCCCTCCCTTCCACCCAAGTTCTTTTGTTTTCTAAAACTTTCCTGAATCTGCTATCCGGTGCACTCTCATCAGATTACATGTCTTGTAAAATCCGTCCGTACCTCTGATACCCTGGACTGCTCACTTTTGTTTACTGGCTGGTTTCTTACTTTTACATTTATACTATTCGGGCAGCAATAAAAGAAGAGGAAAAAAGTGTTTAAATTTCCCTGAAGTCCCTGTTGTCATTATACATCATTTTTCTCCAAGTCTGGGAATCTACTCACCAAGCGCTCATGCGTGCACACATAAGTTTTACGGAGTTATACTCATAGTCTCGGTGGAATTTATTTTGCCTTTCACTTAATATTACATTCTAAGCATTTCCTGTGTTTGCTGGAAAAGTCATTCATTCAATGAGCTCTCTTCTATGGGCTTCTACGAGCCAGTTATTATAAAAAAAAAAATCGTAGCCATGCTATTCGTTTATTTATTTTTAAGTTCCAGGAGAGTTAACCTACAGTGTGATATTAGGTGCAGGTGTACAATATAGTGATTCGACACTGCATACGTCAGCTGGCACGCATCACGACGGGTGCCCCCCCTCGGCCCCATCCCCCATTTCACCCATCCCCCCCCACCTCCCCTTTGCCACCAGCAGTTTGTTCTCTGTGTTAAGAGGCTGGTTTTCTGTTTGTCTCTTTTTTTCTTTGTTTGCTCATTTGTTCGGTTTCTCAAATTTAATAATGGCCTTTTTTTTTTTAAGGCTACGTAATATCTCCATAATACGCCACGGAGACGCCTCGTTTACTGAAGCATCCTCTTTTATTGGATATTAGGCTTTTGGTTTTCCATATTATAAGTAAAGCAATGATGGGGGACCCTTGCCTCCAGCTCTTTTCTCATATTGACAGCTCCCCATTTTCACTCCCCCCCTGGCTAAATTTTGGTTGAGTCTCATCTCACTCTCAGAAATTTCTCCTGGTTAGAGCAGTACTGGGTAAGAATTTCTGCCGACTTGTTTACTAGTCCCATGGCGTTCAACAGGCATTTAAAGGTTCAGAGCCTGTTTGCTCTCCTGTATGATGTTGATCGTAATGCCTGCTCTCCATCCGCATTGTGAGGATATAGTGTGATTGGCTGTGAAAGCATCGAACCAGGAAACTACGATGTAGTAGGCCTTTCCTAGAATTTGATTTGCTTGATGGCCAAATTACATTTCAAAATCACAGAAACTTATATTGCTACCAGTAATATGGGGGAGCGTGAATGTCACTGAAATCTCACAATATTATTTATATTTGTCACATTCTGAAAATTGATGAGGCATTAACTGGTGCCTTGCGCTATGAATTTTGAGTAATTTATTAAATTGAGATCTAATTTATATACAGAAATACAAAAATCAGACTACGTAGCCCAACATATTTTTATAAGGTGAACACACCCATAAAATGATAGGATGTTATCATTTCAGCGTTCTGTAAGCTACGCCATACTTCTTCCTGTCATTACCTCATGGCCAAACACTTTAACTTCTATCACTAGAGGTTAATTTTGTCGGTTTTTGAAATTTTTATGAAAACCATTATACATGTCCTTTTTTTGGGGATGAAATCACTCGTTGTCTTTATGAAATCCATGTTGCATATAAGCGTAGCTGGTTTACTCCATGGTACAGATATATCACATTTCATGTCTCCATCTAGTATTGATAAACATCAGGGCAATTACTAAAATATAATAGAGGTAGTTAAAGACAATAGAAAAGATAGAATAAAATTCTAAAAATGTATTTGTGAAATAAGGAACAAAGAGTAGAGTGAACCAATAGGAAATAAATAACAAGATGATCGACTTAAGTCCAACAAGATTGATAATTAATTAAATGTAAACAGATTAAATACTCTAATTAAAAGACAGATTTTCAAAAAAGACATAAAAGACAGATGGTAAAAAACAAGAGCCAACTCCATATTTGTTTGCAAAGAGTCTCACTTTGAACTTAAATTTGAAAATAGGAGGTTAGAAAAACATATACTATATAAATAATTAGCGTAAAAAGGCTTATGCATATTAATACCAGAAAAATAGATTGCAAGGACAAGAAAACCTGTCATAATAGTAAGAAGTTACTTTATGAAGAAGAAATAATGATTTCTACAGGTGGATTACCTAATAACAGACCTGCAAAATACATGACGTACCATCAATAGAGATGAACTAGTGTTAAGCCCTAAAACATGGAAGAATGTCACAATGAACAACACACAGTGTAAAAGGAGCAAATATAATAAATTATATGCTGATGATTTTATTTGTAAGAAATTCTGAAACAGGGGCGCCCAGGTGGCTTAGTCAGTTAAGCGTCTGACTTTTGCTTAGGTCATGATCTCGCGGTTCGTGGGTTCGAGCCCCGCGTCGGGCTCTGTGCTGACTGCCAGCTCAGAGCCTGGAGCCTGTTTCAGTCTGTGACTCCCTCTCTCTCTGACCCTCCCCTGCTCACGCTGTCTCTCTCTCTCTCTCCTAGAATTAAATAAAACATTAAAAAAAAAAACTTAAAAAAAAAAAAAGAAATTCTGAAACAGACAAATTAAGTGATGGTCGTAGACATCTGGTCTAAGGCAGCGCATGCTGCTGGCCCATGATAGTGAAGTTACACAGGGAACTTTTCTGGGCAAGGCAACTATTCTGTGGCTTCAATGCAACAGTGGTTACACAGGTTTACACATTTGTCAAAACTCACCAAACATACTTTTAAGAGCGATGCATTTTAATGTATGTCACTTACATCAGAATAAAACTGATTTTTAGAAATGTAAAAAAGTAGTAGCGAAGCAGTGTGTTCCCGTTTGCCATCTTGGCCCCTCAAGTTCCACATGCTCTGATTGTTTCCACCTGCAAGCAGCTCTTTTGTTGTTTATTCATTTCTGCATAATAACTGAAATTTATATTTGTTCCCTGTGGGAGGCTCGGTCTCATATGAGCTCTTCCATCTCAGCTGGAAGCCTAAGTGCTATTGACATTTTTTTTTAATTACTAGAAAAACGAAACACTTCCGTATTTGGAGAAAGAGGTTAAGAAAAGACAAGCGACTTACCCCAAGATCACACAGCTTTTAAATTAGGATCAGAGCTCATCCAGTCTTTTCTCAGAGTCTACACTTTAAATGACTGTTTTATGGAGAAGATGGATTCTGGGTAGGTAAACATGGGAATGTGGGCGGCCTGCTGAATCCGGCTACCTATATTTTATTTTTCTGCTGCACGAATTATGATAGGGAATTATTGCCAAGATTTTCACAAGGTAAGATCTGAAAATGCTGTTGCTGCTGCTGAAAAAATGTTTTGTTTCTCAATGACCTTTTGGTATTCTAAAGAGATTTGCAGGAAGGAGCATTCTGGAACCACTGTTGTCTTCTCCTGTAAACTAACTGAAACCTTATTCAAAGCCAAGCATAATTATGATGAGAAATCTTCTGCCAAAAATGAAAAATGCATTCCATATAAAAGATTTTGGGGTTATCTGAGAATAGACAATAGAGTGTTGAGTGTGTTATGTCATTTTTGTTCTAAAATTTGATTCAGTTTAGTGAACTTAACCTTACATACAACTGCCAGACACTTTTCTATTGCTTAAAATATGTTCAAGTTGAGCAAGAAGTCAGGATGCTCTTATCCCTGGAAGGTTTACATCTTAGCTCTGATTTGTCCAGGACAGTTCCTCAACCTTAGCTTGGGTTTATAGTCAACTTTTCGATTCTGCCCCTTCACCAAACATGGATTCCTAAAGTAATGGAGGCAAAACGAACTGTTTTTGCAGGAAAAAGAGACTCTATCACAAGGCTGCAGTGAAAGGCATTGCGATATCGAGGAGAGAAAGCCTTCTCAAAAATTGATGCCTATTTACCAGTTCAAAACAGTGAATGTATCATTATGTTTCTCAGCTCCCAAAGATTCACCAGTTCAATTCCAGTCAACATGGGATTGTCCTGGAGAATTTTACCACGGACATGCCTTCACATCGCCCACATCGGAGAATCGTACGCTTGAGTAGAGGAACCATCAAAGGTCAATAATCTTTATGAGACCGTATCCAATAGTTTGTATGTGAACGATCTGCTTGCACACCCCCATCCCCAGGTCCCATTCTTTGCTCCTTCTTGGCTCTTCTGTCTAAAGCAGAGGGACTGACCACAACCCTGCATGGTCTGCCCCTGGGCTCACATCACAGCTGACTTCCCCCCTAGCCTGGGCTCATGAGATACACTGACCAGAGACCGGAGATCAAGACTGGGGAAGTCAGGGTACTTCTCCCTTCCATCTCTCCTCTGGTGACTTCTCTAGAAGGGTCTATATCTCCTCTAGGGCTTCAGTGTCTGCAGGACAGGTTTGTTGTCTGATAAACCTCAGCTCCCGTGTTCCAGTAACACCAGCTCCACTGAGTCGTTCCCACCCGGGAATGGGATGTCACTCTGCTTGGCTCCTCAGCCCCTCCGCTGTTCACATACATATTCCCCGTATTAAAATTTCTTTGTGAATACCTGTTGAGGTAGTTTCTCTTTCCCTGGTTAAATCTTGTTATAGGGCACTGACGGGTACTTTTCCTGGTATCCTGGCATTGCTGCTAAGGCATCAGTGTAAAGACAGAGTGTTAAGTAACCTACGTTCTGAAGACATTCTCCAAGATCTGCCTGGAATGAAGGATCGGCCAGTTCTCAGGGCTTCCCGAGGCCTTCTTTAGAGGCAGCAGAACATGCCTCACCATCATCCACCAGGTTCCCAGCCTGTCTAAGAAGGAGCATGGGCGAAAAGGGGCACTTTTGACCATGAGAAGCCCAGCGTGCATGGGGAGAACATTTCCCCTCCCTAGTACGAGGTAAAACAATGAGAAAGTGAGTTGCAAAGATGGGGTGGATCTGTCAGCAAGGAAAATTGGCACGTGTCTCCCTTTGATGGATGTCAGCCAAGGCAGAGGACCCGCTGATATGACATTGTACCTATATAGAAGGGGTCACAAGAACAAGACAGAGATGATAAGGCTGAAAGTGATGGCCAGAAGGGCCCAGGAACACACTCACCTTCTTTGTAGCCAAGGCTCCATGAAGGTCCTGTAGGTCAAGTGCAAACCATGAAGGTGACTATGTAGTCATCCTGCCGGCAGCCGACTCAGCTGGTGAGGGCACCAAGCAGTAGGGAGACCCCGAGGACCCTAAAAATACACATACACAGCCCAAGAGCTTCATTGACAGTTGGTGTGGCCCAAGACACAATGACAACAAATAGGAGTGGCCTGTGACTTTGCCCAGATCTTCCTCCATCTCTGCATCCTTCCTGGAAGAGGAAGTCAGGGGGAGGGAAGAGCAGTGCCGGAACTCACCCAGCAGCCATACCCCTGACAGAGAGGCTGGCCCTGGGGGCTGCGGGCAGCCTGGTCTCAGATATGCTCTCCACATTAAAAAAAAATTTTTTTTGAGAGAGAGAGTGAGCAAGGGAGATCGGCAGAGAGATAGAGAGAGAGTAGCAGAGGGAGAGAGAGAATCTCAAGTAGGCTCCATGCTCAGGGCACAGCCCTACATGGGTTCTGATCCCACGACCTTGGGATCCTGAGCTGAGTGGACATCAAGAATCAGACGCTCAACCGACGGAGCCACCCAGGCACCCCACACTGTCCACATTTTAAACCGACCTGAGCTAGTTGAGCAAAGATGAGTCACAGACCATAGAATCTACACAAGACGTCATGCAGGAGTAAGAAAGAAGGATTAAGTGAAAGACCAGAGTGGGGAAAAAAAGCGCATATGTCTCGACCCCAACAATTTCAGATTCATCAATGAATCGACTGTGAGTTTGTGTGTTTCCTGGAGACAGGGTACAGAACTTTTATCATTTTGTCAAATGGTCCACGAGCCCCAAACGGCCAAACCATCAACATGGACAGTAATGACTTCACCCCTTTATTCCTTGCTTCGCTATCTCTCTGGAACAGTGAACTTGAAGTTTTAATTGAATTCCATTTATCTTTTTCCTACCATCTTCTTTGTTTCCCTCATTGTACCCATCACAATCTATTATTCGGTTTACCCACCTAACCCATGTATTGTCCGTCTCCGCCACTGCGGTGTGTGCCGTGGGAAAGGGGACCCCGTTGTCCTGCCTATTGTTCTATTCCTGGAATGCCATCGAGAGCTCGGCACTGGAAGGTGGTGAGATTGTGTCTTCAGAGTGGCTGTACCCATCTGAAACCTACTGCCTCCCAAAGAAAACCCTTCCCAGCCTGGCTCTTGTTCTTGATTACTCTACAGTAGGAAATGGTCTCACCCTACCTTCCATGTGCAAACAATTTCTAAATCTTGCAACGTGCGCCTGAAATCTTGCCGCGTGGTCCTTAACCTAATCCCAGCTCCTCCCTCTTGCTGCAACCAGAGATGCTAGAGCTTTCGTTCTAGAGATTTTCCCTGAGAACCAAACCTAACAACCCCAGACCTCTGCTTAAAGACCTCCGTTGCCTCCACCCCCTGTAAGGATAGAGTCCAAATTCTTCACATGGCTTCTTTTTTTAAATTCTTTTTAAAATTTATTTCTAGGAGAGAGAGAGAGAGAGACAGCGTGAGCAGGGGAGAGTCAGAGAGAGGGAGTCACAGACTGAAACAGGCCCCAGGCTCTGAGCTGGCAGTCAGCACAGAGCCCGACACGGGGCTCGAACCCACGAACCGCGAGATCACGACCTGAGCGAAAGTCGGACGCTTAACCGACTAAGCCACCCAGGCGCCCCATTCACATGGCTTTTAAGAGCGTTCAGAATTGGGGCTTCTCGTCCCTCCCGCCCCATTCTCTGAGCCCCTGAAACTTTCCACCCAGGCCCCCAAGGCTTAAACATCCCATGCCCTCCCCAGGCTGGACAGCGCCCTGCCCATGGCTCCCCACCTTCTTTCCTTATTCTTCCAGACTCCGAGCAAACTCTGCCCAGCTCTTTCAGCTCCCCTCGGGCAGAGTTATTCACTGTTAGCTGAGCAACTTCTTAGCCACGTTTGGGGCTGACTGCTCAGTCTGTCAAAAGGACAAGGTAGGCACGAGAGGGACAGCGAGCACAGGGCCGGTGTGAGTGGCAGGGAGGAGGGAAGCCTGGCTTCATGGCCAGCGCTGACATTAGGTCTTTAGTTTGCAAAGGGCCGCCCCAGCTCACGAGTGAGTATCTCTGTCACCTAGAATAAAAGCTCAGAGAATCGCCCAGCCTACTTTCCTGTTTCCAGAGGTAGAAACTGAAGCTCACAAGGAGCAAACATATGCCAGATATTATGGTAAATGTTTTGCACGTAAGATGCCACTTAGCCCCTGCAGAACCCCAGCGTGGGTGCTTTTTCGTCCTTATTTTGCCAGTGGGGAAACTGAGGCACACAGAGTGATTCGGGATGCAGAGCCAGTACTGTAACCCCACACTGTACTCCCTGGACCTCACAGAGGGGTCATGCTCACAGTCACACAGCTGGTGACTTGCTGGTGGCGTAGTCAGAGCCTGAGTGTGGCCCCTTAGCACTCAGCCCAGCTCTTTGCAGCCCTCCAGAGGGTGTATTGATTTCTGGGAAGATGAGAATTCATCCGAAAGCATGAAACTGTAACGAGAGACCAGAATGAAGAACCAGCTGATTGGCCTGGAACTTGCCCTAAGTCAGGCTGAGCAGGCAGCCGAACTTCTGTGCCTCAGCAGCCTGTGAGCAAAGCCCGTGGCTGCTGAAGCCAGAAAAACACACGAAAAACCTGTATACTTTCTACGAGCACAGAGCCCCGTCAGACGGTGGAGTTGATCCATGAGAATCGTGTGTTATCAGCTCCTCCATGTGAGTAGAGTGCATCTCACGGCTCTTCCCTGATGACAGCGAGACAGAGGGGCTGTTGCAGGGACAGTGCGGTGTGAGGAGAGGAGGCTGTCGTTCCCGGGAAGATGGAAAGATACGGGCGGGTCTGGCGTGGCTCAGCCCCGTGGGCCAGCCTGCGCGTGGGAACCCAGGGGCTCGGAGCTCATGTTGACTAGTAAGAGGAATAGGCCACTCCTGCTTGGGAGGTGAAAATATTGCAAGATTTCAAAACAAACGAATACCTGTTTCACCTGGAAGACTTCAGAGCAGTGGTTCCTTGAGCTGTATGGGTTCTGTAGTGTACGAGGCACATGCCCGTATTCTAGCTCCCTCGTTTCTTTACACTCGCCCTAGACGACAGGGTTATAGCTCAAGGTGTGTGTGTGTTTGTGCGTGCATGTGTATGTGCATGTGTGCGCATGTGTGTGCGCATGTCATGTTTCGTGTGTATGTCCCTCTCTCTCTACTGCCTTCTCCACCACCATCCCACACAGAACCAGAAGCGGGTCCAATCACAGAGTTATCTGTTTTCCAGTCCTCAAGCTGGAGAAGACTAGAAATGGGAAGAAACTGTGAAGAGGCAGAAGGAAACTTGAACAGGACAGAAGGTATAGAAAGAGCAGTATTTAAAAAACTTTTTTTCAATATTTATTTTTGAGAGACAGAGAGAGACAGAGCACAAGCAGGGGAGGGGCGGTGAGAGAGGGAGACACAGAATCTGAAGCAGCTCCAGGCTCCGAGCTGTCAGCACAGAGCCCGACGCGGGGCTTGAACCCACGAACCATGAGATCATGACCTGAGCCGAAGTTGGACTCTTAACCGACGGAGCCGCCCAGGCGCCCCTGTCCACTCTTCTTAATAAGTGATGAATCTGAAGTCGAAAAGTCAAAGAAAGTTCACCAGAGACATAGGGTCAGAAAGCGGCCAAAGCTGCCTTGTCCTTGAACCTTCTGACGATGACTCCAGTAGCCTTTCTGCTGCACAAGTGAGTAGTGGAGAAGGGCAAAAGGGGACGGGCTGGAATTCAACAGCCACACACACTGTCCCTGCAGGACTTAGCCAAGTACAAGTGACTCCAGAAGTTTCCATTTGCCTTTGTGCTTTCACAGCAGACTAGATAACTGGTTTATCAACCCAGTTAACGGGGGTCAAGGTGACAGCAGGTGGAGAGGGACATAGGAGAGACTGAAAGTTATTTAAAAGATCAGGGGATCAGCCTGGGGGGCTCAGTCAGTTGAGCGTCTAACTTTTGATTTTGGCTCAGGTCACGATCTCATGGTTGTGAGTTCGAGCCCCGTGTTGGGCTCTGGGCTGACAGTGTGGAGCCTCCTTGGGATTCTCTCTCTGCCTCTCTGCCCCTTCCTGTTTGTTTCCTCTCTCTCTCTCTTCTTCTCTAAATAAACTTAAAAAACTAAATAAAAGGGGTGCCTGGGTTGCTCAGTCGGTTGAGCGTCTGACTTCGGCTCAGGTCATGATCTTACGGTTCATGAATTTGAACCCCGTGTCGGGCTCTGTGTTGACAGCTCAGAGCCTGGAGCTGCTTCTGACTCTATGTCTCCCTCTCTATGCCCATCACCTGCTCACACTCTGTCTCTCTCTCTCTCAAAAATAAATAAAACATTAAAAAATACAAAAATAAATAATAAAGACCAAACATTCAGACACAACCTTTCTGGGCGATCAGGAAAATAGAAATTAAACCGGTGAGGCAATACTTCATCCAACAGAGCAAGGCTGGCAAAGCACACTGAACTGATACTATCACGTGTGGGGGAAACACGGGCACCCGTTCCACGCTGCAGGATGAGAGGGCCTGTTGTTACTACGTTACAGGGTGGTGTCTGTTAAATTAAAGATACATGTGTCCTAGATCCCTTTAGTTTTCAAAATCTCCATAGAGAACCACGTTAAGTGTGTGCAAGGAAGCACGTTTATTGCTAAAGTTTTCTACTGCAATGAAAAATTGGCACCATTTATCATAAGTCTAAAGGAAAACAAATTATTTTAATTAAAGTAAATACTATAGTTCACTTCCTTGCTACTCACACCTGGTGAAAATACAAAGATAGAGTTACAGGGATGGGCAGAGAAGGTTCCCCGTCCGATGGCGCCGAGTGGACAATGCATGTGGCAGATACTGTGTTTGTAAACGCGTGCATGTGGGTCCATACTGTAAAACTCTACGTGGGCATATGTCTGTGTAACTTCAAAATTCTTTTAATGTTTATTTATTTTTGAGACAGAGAGAGAGACAGAGAGAGACAGAGCATGAGCAGGGGAGGGGCAGAGAAAGAGGGAGACACAGAATCTGAAGCAGCTCCAGGCTCGGAGCTGTCAGCACAGAGCCCGACGCGGGGCTCGAACCCATCAACCGTGAGATCATGACCTGAGCCGAAGTCAGGGCTTAACTGATTGAACCCCCCAGGCTCCCCTGTCTGTATAGCTTCAGATAAAAAGGTCTGAACAAGGTGGGGTTCACTGTGAGCTAGGGTCATGGTGAACACACATCAAATTTGCACCTGTAACATATAATCATCAAACCTCTGCATTGGAGGCAAGGAGTAGGGCTGGAGGTCAAGAGAGAGTTTAGGTTTTCTGTACCATCTGAGTGTTTGCAAGGAGATTATATTTGTGTATTACTAATGTAATTATATATGATACACATTATATATCACGTGCACAAAATTATACACCATATGTATACAAACATAGAACATGTGCACACATAAACGTGCTCTCAGGAACAGCAAGAAGGTGTGTGTGGCCGTCCCCGTCACTGCCACAGGAGGCCTGGGGCAGGGGTGCCCAGAAGTTCTCCGTGAGCTTCTCTCTCCTTCAAAGCTGGGGCACCTCTCTGTGCTCTGTCCTGCTCTGCCCTGCTGCGCGAGGCCCCCTGGTTTGGTTTGGTTTGGTTTTATTTTAATTTATTTTATTTTATTTTTATTTTATTTCATTTCATTTCTTTTTATCTTACCTTATTGTGATAATATTACCCACTTTGAAAATATCATATACTCACTGTAGAACATTGGGAAATACAGAAAAATTAGGAGAGGAGATTAAAACAACCCCCGATAGTGCTACAACCTAAAAGTCGTCGTGGTTGGTCTGTGACCGTATCCACTTTCAGGACTTTTTTTTAGTACATTGTTCACATGGTTCTAATCATAGAGCATATATCTAACTGCATTTATGGATTTTAATATCATTTTATGACCACCAAGGTAGCATGTATTCTCTGTAATATGTATTAGTTTAAGGCTGAAAATTGGGGGGCGCAGGGGAATAAAGATCATGAAGAAAAAATTAACAAATCACCCAGGTTCCCACCTTCTTCAGGAAACATTTTCTTGTATTTTTTCTCTTGTGATTTTATCTAGGTGAAAACAAAATGCACCCACTGAGTTTTAAGTACAAGGACATGTCAGGAAGTCCTAGGTGAACGATAAAGGTTAATATTTGCCATTATTATTAT
>JAESUZ010002263.1:0-70000 GCA_017311185.1 Proteles cristata cristata | reverse complement strand
TCTATCATCTACCTATCTATCTGTCATCTTTCTATAGAAAGAGAGACAGAGAGACAGAGAGGGAGGGAGAGAGATACAGAGAGACATATTGTCACAGGAATTGGCTCGTGCAGTTATAGAGACTGAGAATTCCCACGACCTACTTTGTACGAGCTAGAGAACTGTGAAAGCTGATGGTGGACTTCAGTCTGAGCCCAAGGCCTGGGGCCCGGGGGCCGTGACCGTGTGAGTCACAGCCGGCGTCTGCAAGGACTCACGGCACCAGTGTTTCTGTGCAGGGGAAGATGGGTGTCCCAGCTGCTGCACAGGGAGCAAACTTATCCTTCCTCTGCCTTTGTGTTAACTCGGGGCCCTCAGCAGATTGGGCGATGCCCCCCAGGCGTGAGGAGGATTCTGCCCAGTCTACCGATTTGAATGCTAACCTCTTCTGGAAACACCTTCACAGACACACCCAGACACAATGCACCCCCCCCTTTTTTTTTTGAGAGAGAGAGGGTGCGAGTGAGTGAGGTGCAAAGAGAGGGAGAGAGAGAGAGAAGCAGGGCTCCCCGGAAGCAGGGCCCCAGCTCCCCTGATGTGGGGCTCCAACTCGTCAACCGTGAGATCACAACTTGAGCCGAAGTCCGACGCTTAGTGACTGAGGCACCGAGGCGCTGCGGAGGTCCCGTTCCCCCGGCGATCTGGACACCCCTCAGCCCAGTCAGGCTGACACCGAAAATTAGCCACGACACATCCTTGACCGTGTGTCCGGACGTGGAAGGCCTCACCCAGAAGTGTGCTCCGGAGAGAGGGCGGCCGGGCGGCCGGGCGGCCACCGTCACGCCCGTGGGCCGGCACCACCCTGCTCTTCACACTCACGTGCCCCAGCCCTGAGCTGCTTCCTGTCCGTGTCCCGTGACCCAAAGACTTTGGTCAATTTATTTGGCGTGAAACAGTGTCTTACTGTGATTTTAACCTGCATTTCCTTGACTACTGATACAACGGAGCATTTTTCATGTACTTACTGTCCAGTCACGTTTCTTCTTTTGTAAAATGTCTGACTGTGTCACCTGCTCAGCTCTGAAATCACCTTTTTCTTATCAATGTATTCTTTCATCCCCAAACTTAGTCAGTTTTCTGTCATGTTTTGTGAAAATTTGCTCCCTATATGTAACTTGAAAAAATTAATCTTAAGATGTCTTGGATCAAAAGAGTTTTAAAGTTTAATGGAGTTGTATTTTTTTAAAAGCTATTTTATAATGAGAGATAATCTCAAGATTACAGAGGGCTTTTTATGAAGTAATTATATAATTTGTTCATAGTGACTATTCATTTTCTTTGTTTCTAATCTTTGTCTTTTTTTACTTTGTGGCCAGTATATCTTTTGAGTAGAAATGGTGATGAGTGTTTTTATTTTATTTTTCCCTGATTGTAAGGAACATGGTTTAAGTTTTTCCATTAATACTAATGTTTGCTATAGTTTTTTTTACCTTTTCCATACTCTTTATGGAGGTAAGAAATTTCCCTCTATTCCTAAATTTTTAAGTGTGTGTGTGTGTGTGTGTGTGTGTATGTGTTTTAAAAGATTTTAAATCTGGACTTGATGTTCAATTTCATCGACTGCTTTTTTCCCTGCATTAGTTGAAATGATCATATGGTGTTTTTCTTTTCCTCTAAGAAGTAAATTACATTTCCCAAGATAGTGAATCACATCGCTACCTTAAAATAGATCTCTTGATGTCAGTATGTTAAATTAGATATTTTTTATGTTAATCCCACCTTGCATTGCTGGAATAAACCCAATATTTCAATACTCTATTTTTTTCAATATGTTGGTGGATCCGGCTTGCTAATATTTTATTCAGGACTTCTGTATCTGTGTTTACGAAGGAAGTGGACCTGTGATTTTCCTTTTTTCCCTCTATCTTTCTCAGGTGTTGGCCAAGCTAGCCTCAAAAAGCAGTTGAGGGATATTCCTTCTTTTCTATTTTCTGGGATGGTTTATATAAGTTCAAAAATAACTAGTCCTTAAATATTTAATAGAAGTTGTCACTAAAACTAGCTAGGCTTGGAGTTTCAAAAATTTTCTCTTTATGTTTAATGCTAACTCTTTTGTTTAAAATTGTTAAGTACGTTTATTTTTCTTTTTTTGTAGATTTTTTTTTTTCATTTAGTAGGCTCCACACCCAATGTGGGGCTTGAACTCATGACCCTAAGATAAGAGGTCAAATGATCTACTGAGCCAACTCCGTACCCCCCTATTTATCTTTTCTTTTCCATGTCCAGCACAGAACCTGACTTGGGTCTTGATCTCATGAACTACGAGATCGTGACCTGAGCTGAAATCAAGAGTCAGGCAGTTAACCGACTGAGCTCCCCAAGCACCCCTATTTATCATTCCTATTCTGATAGTCCCATATCTGAGGACACTGTAGTTTTCTCTCAAATTATAAGTGTTTTACAAACAAAAGGATTTTTCAAGCCTCTAATCCTCAACATTGTGGAAATGATACATATTTTTCAAAGTAGTTTCATCAAATGACCCTATCTGATACGTGTCTGAAATTAAGTGCATAAATACAGTAGACCCTTGCCAATTGAGTTTGAACTGGGTAGGTCCCACTATATGCAGATTTTCTTCAATAAACATTGTACAGAACTGCTGCTGCGTTGGCTCCTTTTTATGATGTTCTTAATGTTTTCTTCTCTCTAGTTTGTAAGAATACAGGATGTGATACAGAACGCATCCAAATCTGTGTTAATCACCACTTTGTGTTATTGGTAAAGCTTCCAGTTGTAGTTAAGGTTTTGGAAAGTCAAAAGTTCTGTGCGGATACTTGACTGCGTCGAAGGTCAGCACCCCAAACCCCACATCGGTCAAGGGTCAGCCGTATTATTATGTGAAAGTTTTCAATAAAATTGCTCTCAAGTATAGGGCAGTGTCACTGTCATTTTTGCCAGTGTCACATGTGCGAAATGACCTGAAATGTTCTTCTAATCTGGTAGATTTTCCACTCATACATGACCAGGGCTAGCCTTTCTCCTGACCTGCTGGAGACTTGAGACCGTCTCTCTATCATCGATTCTTCTCAATTGTATAAGGAAGTTGGGAACGATTTCTTACTTACCTTCAGAAGAAGAGCAGAGAGAACTAAACACAATAGCTCAAGGCTCTGCCCACGTGTCAGCGGTAACGGGTGGGCTTTTCTTCTTAAGAAGGAAAACAGGCGCAAGGCAAGGTCAGTGTTCACGCTCTGTCTCCCATTTGGGTTTGGTTTTATTAGAGATCCTTAACCTTCTAGGTTTTCTTTATAAGCACTTTCACATTTATTATATGACTGTTCCCTATCTCTATGGTGATTTATAACTTTTCATGCAATGTAAGAGTTTCATCAATGATGTATCAGAAGCTCAAGAAGGTAGGGGCACCTGAGTGGCTCAGTCGGTTAAACACTCAACTTTCTCACGGTCTGTGGGTTCAAGCTCCAGGTCGGGCTCTGTGCTGACCGCTCAGAGCCTGGAGCTGCTTCAGATTCTGTGTCTCCCTCTCTCTGCCCCTTCCCCACTCAAACTCTGTGTCTTTCTCTCTCAAAAATAGACAGTAAATTGTTTTTAAAAAACGAAGCTCAAGAAGGTAATGAAACTAATATTAATTAAATAACATTTATGCATCTGATGTACACCCATTATCTAATCCTTCCACCAATTATACGAGGTAAGTATTGTTATTTCTACTTTACAGGCAAGGATCGCAAAGTCACACGTCTGTGAGTCACAGAGCCAGAATCCAAATCCAATCTTGTGTCTCAGACACAGTGCTCTTTGCTATAATTCCCCAGGCTCGCACCACCTGTTAGGAGTGGTGTAACCACACTCCGTTCTTTTGACTTCTAGTCCAGTAAGCCTTTTGCCATCCCGCCTGAGCTGAGATAGTAAGCACTTTCCCTGGATATTTCAATCAGTAATAAAGTGTTAAGTGGGTATTCTGGCAGAGACACCTCGATGGCCCCCAAGATCTCTTTCTCCTCCTCTTACAGCAGTGGACCCTCACCCCCAGGGTAAGCTGGGCTTGTGGGCACCCTCAATGAAGGGGAGATTTCCCAGCTTCTCTGAGAGCCTTGTGGGGCTGATGAATGAAGTCTGCTAATGGGATCTAAGTGGAAACAGTGAATGACTCTGAAGAACATTCTTAAATTTCCACGATCCCAGGAACTGCAACAGGCATTTGGGGCCACAAGGAGGCCCTGGCCCGGTAAGACACAGGAAACAAGCCTGGGATCTTGCTTCCAGAAGCACTACTCAGGCTGGACAGTCTCTCTCTCCAGTTTATAGAAGAATCTGTTACCTTGTGAAATACGTATTGGTTTTTGCTTCTTTTTTTCCCTCAGCACAGTCACATGTAATCATAACTAAGAGTAAATAAAACCTTACAAAAGAAGACTCTGAACCCAAATCTGTTTTTTTTTTTTTAATCTGGTGGAGAAAAACAAATGTTTTCAGTTTTTCTAAAACTAAAGATATTTCTTTGTTGTTTCTCTTTGGGAGTGGGGAGGCTGGACTGAAGCCCAGAAATGATGTCTTGGAGTTTTAACATTCTCGTATGGTTTATGTAATAAAAATTGGAGCTTCTGGATGGCTTTTTAGAAGTTCAAGATGAATGAGCTACAAAACCAAAATGTGGAATAGTACCCAGTGTATGCAAAGCCTGCGCTCTGCCCCTTAGCTCAAGGAAAAGAGTACGAAATCGCAAAACCCTCTCCCTCATCAGCGTAGGCTTCACAGATTTTCTATGACAGACATGTGGACACACAAGAGATGGAAAAGGCACTTTAAAATTATGTTTGCCTTCTCTGTTAGTGCCTTCACGTGTGTCAGGTATTATTCTGAATATTCCTGAGCAATATTCACACTGCCGGAGGAAGGGTGAATTCTGTAACATGTATGTGGTGACCTGATGAAGGCTTTCAGCCCTCATGTGAGTACTTTAATGAACGAGAGAATTAACTGGTTTCAATAACTTAGCTCATCTATAAGGAATATGTCAATACTTCAGTTGTACCATTCAGAAATTTCAACGGAGATAAAAGACCTTTAAAAATGGAGGCCCAAAATATATATGGTGAGTTGGAAAGTAAAAGAAGAAAGTAGAACTCTGTAATAATCCTCTCACCTAGAGTGATGGTTCTCTTGACCCTGCATCAGAATCACCTGTTGGGCTTATTAAAACACACAGTGTGGGGTCTCACTCCTCTGAGTTTCTGAATCACTGATAGGAGTAGAGCCCAACAATCTGCATTTCTAATATGATCTTTGGTGATGCCGCTGGTCCTGGGACCCCCACTTTGAGAACCACAGACTTCAAATAATCACTTTTGCTTTCACTGTGCCAATCTTCTGCGTCTTCTGATCAGCAACACTTAACTGTTCTAGTCAAGGTCAACTGATAAACTTCCACGCTGTTAAATACCAGGGTCACTTCTTGGCCCCTCTCCTTTTGACTTACTGGCAAACTTAGGCACAATTAATCATGGCTTCCTCTTGATGTACTGTCTCCATTTGGCTTCTGAGTTCCTGTCCTACCTTATTCCGCATTTCCTGACCTCCAATAAGGGCGTGCTCCGGGACGGAGTCCTTCGTCCTCTATTTCATTCCATCTACATTCGCCCACTGCTTCTTGGCTTTTTGATACCAGCCACCCTAACAGGTGTGAGATGACAGCTCATTGTGGTTTTGATTTGCATTTCCCTGATGATGAGTGACGTGAAGCATCTTTTCATCTGCCTGTACGTCTTTGGAGAAATGTCTCTTCAGATCCTCGGCCCATTTTTTCATCAGGTTGCTTGGTTTATTGTTGAGTTGTAGGAGTTCTTTACGTATGTTGGATATTGACTCCCTTATCAGATATATGGTTTGCAAGTATCTTCTCCCATTCAGAAGGTTGCCTTTTCTCTTTGATAATGGCTTCCTTTGCTGTGCAGAAGCTTTTCAGTTTCATGTAGTCCCATTTGTTTATTTTTGTTTTTATTTTGTTTATTTTTCCTTCTGTTGCCCTCACCGTTTGAGTCAGACCCACAAAGACATCATGGAGACTGAGGCAAGGAGCTTACCACCCAGGTTTTCTTATAGGAATTTTATGGTTTCAGGTCTTACACTCAAGTATTTAATGCATTTTGAGTTAATTTTTGTGTATGGTGTAAGGTAATATTCTACTTGCATCCTCCGGCCTGTGACTGACCAGTTTTTTCAACACTGTTTATTCGAGAGACTGTCCCTTCTCCATTGTACAGTCTTGGCTCCTTTGTCACACATCATCCATCCATAGATGCGCAGGCTTATTTCTGATCTTTGGATTTTCCCCCATTGATCTATGTGTCTGTATTGGCACCGACACCATACTGTTTTGATGCTTACCATTGCTTAGTAGTGTAGTTTGAGGGAGGGTGATACCTCCAGCTTCATTCTTCTTTCTCAAGATTGCTTTGGCTAGTTGGGGTGTTCTGTGGTTTTATACAAATTTTAGAATTATTTGTTCTAGTCCTGTGAAGCATGTCACAGGAATTTGGTAGGTATTGCATTGAATCTATAGATCCCTTTGGGTAGTATGGATATTTTAACAATATTAATACTTTGAATCCATGAGCACAGAATACCTCTCCATTTATTTGTGTCCTTATCCATTTCTTTCATCAACGTACTATAGTTTTCAGAGTATAGGTCTTTTACCTCATTGGTTAAATTTATTCCCAGGTATTTTATTCTTTTTGATGCAATCGTAAATGAGATTTTTTTTTCCTTATCTGGGAAGCTCTTTATCTCTCCATAAATTCTCAAAATCACCTCTGTGAGTAGAAAATCCTTGGTTGGAAAGTTTTTTCTTTCAGCATTAGGAATATATCATGCCACTCCCTCTGGCTTGTAAAGTTTCTACTGGAAAATCTGCAGGTAGAAATTGTTTTTCTCTTGTTGCTTTCAAGATTCTCTCTTCATCCTTAACTTTTACCATTTTAGTTACGACATGCCTTGGTGTGGATCTCGTTGGGTTCATCTTATTTAGAACTCTTTGGTCTTCCTGGACACGGACTTACACTCAGTGCATTTATTTGTGATATTTACCTTAATCTCTCTCTGCCCTCCAAGAGTGTAGGTTGCATTGTTTAAATGTATGCAAGCTTTTGGTTTTATATAATCAAATCGAGTCAATCAGTTTTCCTGAAATGCTTTCTGATATTTATGTCACAAAGCCGTTCACATATATACACAGGCTTATATTTTCTTCTCATTCATTTGTGATTCCAATTTAACATTTACCTCTAAATCAGTTGAGATTTGTTTTAGGGATTGAGTTGAGTTTTGGAGCTAACTTGTCTGAATATGTGATTACCCAGCTGTCTCTAAGCTTATTTAAAAATCCAATAGATCAAGTCCATCCCATGCTGAGACAGAGACAGATATACAGAGAGGCATTCTTCCTAAGTATTACATCTGATGAGCTTTATTATCTTTTTTTCTTTCTAGACCCATTAAATTTGTTCTTTAGTGCAATGGCTTTTTTTTTAGTTGATCATTTTAACTTTTTCAGCCAAATACATACTCCCATGTTCTGTATTAATACCACATCACTGCTTCATTTTTTAAAAATCTGTTATCTTGGCTAGCCTCTTCAGTAAAATAATACATATTTTTAGTCTTACCAGAAAGTACATAATTAAAAAATCACCAATAGAGTTTATTTCAGGAATACAAGGTTAATTCGATGTCATAAAAATTATTAACACATTCAATCACATTGGTAGGTCGCAGAAAAAATACCAATTGACAGAAACGCATTTAATAAGATCCAACCTCTCCCTAAATATAAAACCAAGATGAAAAACACATTTCTATTATGTTTAATTTGAAAAATGCCAGCCCAAAGGGTGACATTCTATTTAAAGATACAACAGCTTAGGTCAGGAAGGAGACAAGAAGAACGGTTGCTTTCTCACTCATTTGTCTTCATATCATCTTCGTGATCAACTTCTCTTTTTTTCTTGCACATTGGGGTATGACACATTTTATTTCTATTAAAGTGGTTGCCACTAGTAATCAAAATGAAGAAAGATAAATTAATGTCAGAAATTAATTAGTAGCTATTGCTCCCCCCCTAAATGTGAAGCATGAAGCAGAATTTTACTCCCTTGTATCTTACCTTCCGCTCTGCCTTGCAGAGTCTGTGGCCGTAATATGTGATTCTAGATCGAGAGCTCCATGATTACCATGAACTTTGTTTTGACTTCTGAAGAACCCAGAGGTTCGTTTCAAGACCCTGGTGACCTGGTGCCTGCCTCCACTTCTCCAGTGCCACCTGCTCTGTCCCGCTGTCCCAGAGCCTCTCAGTCTCCAACCACACCAGCCATGGTGGCTCCAGAGAGGTGCTGTGTGCCTTCCTGCCTCTGCGGCCTTTGCTTCTGCAGCATTCTCTGCCTGGGCTATTCCTGCCTTTCATTCCCTTCTCCGTCTCCGAATTAAATCCCCGCTCATCCTTCCTATCCCAAGTCAAGCGTCACCCCTGCATACCCTGATACTACTTTGTCTTTTTTCAATGATGGCGCTTAGTAGAATTCATAATTATGCCTTTGTGGGAAATTACATGCTGGTTTTTTTCTCTCCCAGTCTGTAAGTTCTGTGTGGGCAGAGACTGTGTTTTGGTGACCATTTTATCTCCAAAACATAAAAAAAATGGACAAATTAGATATTAATTTGTATAATCACACAAGCAGTGATGTGAACCTATATCTACGTGTTACCAGTTTCATTGTTCATCCACTGTAGGAACCCCTTTGGTTCTTAGATAAGTGACCATAAAAATGATGAGGCTTACGTGGTTGAGCATCCAACTTCAGCTCAGGTCATGATCTCACAGTTCGTGGGTTCGAGCCCTGCGTCGGGCTCTGTGCTGACAGCTCAGAGCCTGGAGCCTGCTTCAGATTCTGTATCTCCCTCTCTCTCTGACCCTCCCCTGCTCACTCACTCTGTCTCTCTCTCTCTCTCTCTCTCAGAAATAAATAAAACATTAAAAATAATTTTCAAATTAGTTCCCAAGGGATATTGCTACAGGCTTCCAGAGAAAATTATTTTCTGCATTTTCCAATTGTTGTATAATGAGCATGCTCTTTCTTTCTTGATTAAAACAAAATGTTAACTAACATAGAATGGCTCTTCACAAACTTTGGACCTTTTGTGGAATCCGGTTCTACAAAAGGTTATTTCAATTTTGGACTTAAACTCCAGCTCTCAGAGGATATTTCTTTCTTGTTACATTTAGTCAATTTGTCTGCAATTAGAACACACCACCGTTACGTTGGCAATCATCCGGAGACCCATCTGTGGCAGTGTGCTGGAGCCACGTCATGCCAGTTTGCAAGAGTTCAATGTCATCTTTTCAGGAATTTCGCAAGCCGTTTGTTAGAACTTCAGTAGCTCGACATCAGCCATGGTGGAAGTTTTACACCATGGAAATTGGCAAATGCTGCAAATCAGGGCATTGTTCCCCCCTGGAGGACTCACTATTAAACATTGACCAGCATACCAATGAAGCTTGGACATTGGCGTGTTCCCCTGGGGAGCTGAAAGCCATAGCCTAAAACTCTGGGTAACCTAATCCTTCACATGTTTGGTTAACCAAGAGAGAATTTGGAGTGCTGCCCTGCTCTATGAATGCTTTATTATATTGAGGTCCTTAACAAAAGCAGGAAGGACTTCCCTCAGGAGACCAGACATAGTTGACTATTTTAATGAGCCATGAGGCAAAATTTCAAGATGCCAAGATGCTTAGAGACTAATCAAATGGTCACAGAATGGTTTATTTTCAATACACAGCACACACACGCGCACACCCCTTACAGTGTGTGTAAGAACAGTCAAATACTCTTCTGGCTCAGCCTTTAGCCCTCTGTTTTTGAGATGGTTTCTTAGTTCCTATATCGGAGCAGAGCTAAAACCTCCTCTCTTTGTGAGACAGAGGCCGAGGACTTAGGTCATCTTCATTCAAATACGAGAAGTTCTTTTCCTTTTAACACTCGTCTGAAGGCAAAAATGATGGGCAGTGATGCGATCCAATTAGAACACCAAACCAATGATTGGCAGGGATATCACTCAGCCAGAACATTATTCCCTCATTGAAGTGACATTAACGGGCAGGTCTTTTTCTCTTCTTTACTAGCCGTAGTAAAGAGCAAGCTGGAATATAGTTTGAACAGTTTCCTTCCAGAAACGTTTTTAGCTGCTTCAAGTCCATTTGATCCTAAAATGTGAAATTGATCTTTCTGAGAACAATGCACACAGATCATTATGGGTCTCAAGTTGAGAATAATAGCTAATAGCCAAAAAAATTTTTTTCCTCTTCCACCTACCCCCCCGCCCCGCCTGAGAAGAAACACACGTGCGCACACAGGTGCACATGCACACACACACAGAGTCACAGAATGTACAATGAATGTCAATGGGGCCACAGGCATATGGAAAGGAATTTGACAACGAGTCTCCTGGAACTTTTGCACAGTATAAACATTGGCTCAGTTTAGCACAAATACTAGTCATGAGAATAATGGGGTGCACCGCGTAT
The DNA here is from genome assembly GCA_017311185.1 of Proteles cristata cristata. Taxonomy (NCBI): domain Eukaryota; kingdom Metazoa; phylum Chordata; class Mammalia; order Carnivora; family Hyaenidae; genus Proteles; species Proteles cristata. The sequence goes on along the minus strand of JAESUZ010002263.1, from coordinate 59,418 downwards.
CCGGGCTAACCATATACTGCTCTCCAATTCTCATCTGGGATCTTCCCGGGTAGTCCCCAGACCCTCCTCAACTATTCTAATACTCAAGTCTCAGTCCGTCTCTCCTCTTTTCTTTCTAAGTATGGGAGCTATCAAAGGTAAAAACAAGAAAGATAAAAGAGAACTAAGAAGGTAAACAGCTGCCTTCCTTAGAAAAGAAGGGACCTAGTGGAATATATAAACTTCAGTGTCAAAGTCATCAAGTTCATTTCTTTTGGGCTTTCTAGTTTTGTGTTCATATTTCATGCTTTTATTTTTTGGAAACATTTTTATGTGTCTCATTGGTAAGTGGTGATCTTCGGAGGGGTGGCTTGAAAGGCTTAAACACATAGCGTTCTCTGCTCAGTCAACTTTAAGGCCGTTACAGATTCTGTTTCAAGACCCTCATTTTCCAGAATCCACAGTTCTGGTGTGGGCGTGGCATGAGTCCCATCTGTTGAGACTCACATCCGTTTATGGTGTGAAATGCGTGTCTGCAGCAATCAGTCCCTGTGCAAAGGTGGTCTCATTGTATTTGCCTGGACTCCATTCCAACGCACTTCTCGCACTGGCTTCCTGCCAAAGCACAATATCTCCAAGGAAACCCAGGGCCGGTTGCCATGGACACTCCCCTGGCTGGTAAGTCACACCACACCTCTGCACTTCGAAACACGCCCACGGAGCAAGTCCTATGGGAGATCAGACAATTCTATTCATTGACATTTCCAAACCTCACAAGCTCACATCTGTTTCATGTGCAAGGAGACGATGTTCAAAGGGCCCTGCAAATATTTGTACCTGCCCAGACTAGCGTGGAGTGAGGCCATCTTTCCGTAGTTTGGTTTCATGCCGCGGGGAATACGAAAGCTTCGGCAAATATCAAGGCCAGTGTCGGGGCGATCAAACTGACGTGGCCACAGCAACAGGAGTGACGGCTGCGTGTGGAATCCGGTCCTCGTAATCAGGTCGTACTCGATTCCCTTCCGCCTGATCGAGGGTCACGTCCCTCTGTGCTTCTCCTGGGGGATTACAAAGAGATGGGGGTAACCCGTGGGGTCATTCACACTGTGCTGCAAATGTTCAACATGTGGCAAGGTTTGACGGTGAATATTTTGCTTATGATTTCATAGTGATTGGACACCAGACATCACTTACTAGCATCTTAGGACAAGTTTTTCTCTTCATTCACGGGAGACGTTGGTAGCGATTTGAGTTTTACTCAAAATCTTCTGACTCGGTCTGTTTTCCAGTGCCAACGATTTTGAGCCAGCAGTCCAGCTAATTGGGCTAACTAAAAGGAAACCTTATATGAAAACCAAAGACAGATGAGCTCTTTGGGACACGGTTCAGAGGTTTCAGTTCAACTGATTATCTGGCCATACGTTTTTTGGGGGGAGTCTTCCACTCACTACTTTACCACTAAAAGTAACTATGAAGCAACTGTAATTGCTTCTGTTTTGCTTTCTGACCCCAGAGTTGCTTGAGAAGTCTTTTGAATTTGAAAGCAAGTGGGGTTTGTATTTAAATTATTTTTTTAAAATTCTTTTTTTTTAATGTTTTTTATTTATTTCTGAGAGAGAGAGAGACAGTATGAGCAGGGGAGGGTCAGAGAGAGAGGGAGACACAGAATCTGAAGCAGCTCCAGGCTCTGAGCTGTCAGCACAGAACCTGACACGGGGCTCGAATCCACGAACCACGAGATCATGACCTGAGCGAAAGTCGGACGCTTAACTGGCTGAGCCACCCAGGTGCCCCTAAAATTCTTAACTTAATGGCTATGAATGCACTCTTTACAAATTCTGATTCTTGAACAGTATTGAGGTTTTCTTCCTGACATAATACATCATCAGTTCTTTATAAGCATGTCATGGGCACTAGAATAAAAGGTATATTCCCAAGAGAGTAAAACATTTAGTAAGATGTTTATTGGTTTTCTGTTTGTCTCGTCTCAGCTTCAAGGAAGCAAATTAGCCATATTGCTCCGCTCATGAAACTTCATCTATTTTTCAAGCCAGGATTCCTTTATCTTTAATGTATTTTATTTCCTCCCACCCCTCCATCCATTCCTCTCTTCCTCCGCAGATAGGTTCTCTGCTAAAGTCTTTTGAAATGATGAACCACTGTAAACTCTGAGGTTGCCTTGTGTACGTGTTTCTTCGTTATGTAAATCTCACTGTGCCACGGCTTTAATTTCAGCTCTTACCTTTTCCCCCCTCAACACTGCCTTTTAAGACCTACCCATGTTGCACTTTTCCCCACCACTTCCACCTGCTGCAGCGTGCATCCGCTGCGTCGTATGCACATAGTATGCAAAGAATACTTTGCATTTCGCATTTAGTCCTTGTGTGCACAGGCTCCCCACCTCTGCAGACAGCGCCGGGACACAAGACCTCACGTGAGCCCCCTGTGCGCCTGGGGATGGGCTTCCGTAGGGCAACTACTGACCCCCGGGCTGGATGGCTCTCTGCTGTGCAGGGCTGTCCTGTGCAAGGATGCCCTGGGCGGCTTCCCTGGCCTCTCCCCGCCAAAGCCAGAAGCATCCTCCACATTGTGACCCCAGGATAAACCTCCAGACATTGCTAGATGGCCCCTGGGGCCCCAAACCGCTCTGGTTCAGGCCACTGCTCTAGGGAACATATTCAGGAAGCTGACTGGTGGGTTCCTGCAGCTGTGCAATCTCACCAAGTGTGGCCACACTCCTCCCCACAGCAGCGACAGGTTCTTGTTCTCAGCATTTCTGCCAGTGAAAGACAGAGCTCAGCCTCTGGACAGTCTAAGCTGGTGGCTGCAGTGTGGAACCTCACCGACTAGCAAAATTAGCGGTGGTCACAGAACGAGCCGTGTTTCCAGTTCCGGTCTGTGCAAGGCCTTGTCATACTCGTTGCCCACTTTTGTGTTGCGGGCCTTGCATCTGCCTCGCGGGGTAAGTGCACCCTCCCTCTCAGCTCTCTGGTGACTTTACCTGTTACTTTATTAAGCGGAAATCCTTAATTTTGATGCCGTCACATATAATATTTTGCCTTACAAGGTTTCATGTGTTTGGAAGCTTGAGAAGATCTTACCGTATAAAAGTTAAAAAAAAAAAATCAGTCTTTATAGTTTGTATGAATCCACCTCGCTTTGAGATTTGCAGATGTCATGTGATAGAAATTTGAAAATTGGAGGTGTGTTACATCTGCAGGCGAGTGGAGGGAAAATTAGCATCATAGTGAAATAAATCCATGAGCGTGGGCTATTTCTCCATTTGTGTAGGTCTTCTGAATCAGGGAACTTTTATTGTATTTTACCTTATTTTTAATTTTTTCTCTAATGTTTATTTATTTTTGAGAGAGAGAGAGAGAGACAGACAGACAGAGTGTGAGCAGGGAAGGGGCAGAGAGAGAGGGAGACACAGAATCCGAAGCAGCTCCAGGCTCTGAGCTGTCAGCACAGAGCCTGACACGGAACTTGAACCCCCGAACCGTGAGGTCATGACCTGAGCTGAAATTGGATGTTTAAGCAAATGAGCCATCAGGCGCCCCTCAGTGAACTTTCATAATTGATGTGTACGGGTCGTTTACACACTTCGAGAGATTGTTTTGTATTGTTTTTGTTCCTGCTGTAAGCGGTGTTCCAGACAAATTATATTTTCTGTTTGTTGTTGCTGCTGTACAGAGATGTGATTAATCGTTTCGTGTTGATCTCATATCTAACTACCTTGCAAGAGTCTCCTATAATTTCTAACAGTTTAGAGATGTCTTTTTGAGGTTCTTTGCAAACAATTTGTGTAATTCCTGATTTTAAAGGGGATGCTTTTGTAATATTTTCCCATTTAAGAAACGCTTGATGTAGGCTCCTTCTTCAAGATCAATTGTTACAATCTTTTTGTGTCCTTCCCAGCCTGCCTATTGAAGAAAACATTATGCCGAATCCCACCCCCCATCTTTTTTTGATTCTGAGCATCTGTTTTTTGAAATATGAGTTGAGATTATTGATACGTATGGTAATGCATGGTCAGTGAAACTTTTTTCCTGTCGTCACAGTGTCTTTTTAGTTCTTTTCTATTCTTTTTCCGCTTTCCATTAGTTTGGAAGTTACAAATTTCTATCTTTCTGGTGCTTTCTCACAATGCATTAAAATTCATGCTTATTTTTTCCCAATCTATTTCTAAGGCTCACCAGTAGAGAAACATTTTTCAAATATTTAAAATTTTTCAAGTATTTCCTTCAAATAAGAAAAAAAAACCTTCCTAAGTTCTTATCTCCCTCTGGTTTCTCCCTTTTCTGCCGACTGCCCCTCCCTAACCCCAGGCCATATAGTTAGCTTCAATTTTATTGATTATCTATCATAAGTAACTTGGTAGGGTGGGAAAATTATTGATTTAGACAAGGGTAAACTTACTCTTTCTTTACACATACCGCATGGGGTCTTGAATTTAGTTTTCCTTTTGTTAACATATTCATTCTGATGCGTTTGCAGAGAGAGTCTTTGGAAACTTTCTAAAGTTTTTTCTGTCTAAAAATGTCTTTACTTTGTCCTTACATTTAAAAGATACCTTGGTTTGATATACAATTCTAAGCTCTAAGCTATCATGACTCCACAACTTAAAGATATGATTTCGTTGTCTTCTGACATCAAACATTGCTACTGAAAGTATGAACTCAATCTAGTTTTCTTCCTTTGTAGACGATCTTCTCTTTCTCTCTGGAACCTTCTAGAAGTTTGTCTGACTTTAACCTTAAATGTCAATATATTGTGAGTCGTTATGAGGTTGTGTGTACACATCTGTGTGTGTGCTTGTAGCAGGATTCTTACACACAGGGATGGGACGCTGAGGCCTTTCTTTCCATGAAGCAACTTTATGCATGCCCAACGGGCTGAGTGGGCTAAGACCCTGAAAGGCTGAGCCCCAAGAGCCTCAGGATGTTGCCTTTTATGCAATTTCTACTCTTTGTCTCCCATATATGGTGACTCATATAGTCTGATTGGATACAGTCCAAGTTACAGAGTCGCTCCAGTGCTGTGCATACTTGTATAGGAGTTGATTGGGCCACATTGCACGTTGCCTGCCTTTGTTCTGAGAAGGCCTTCAGCACATTCCTCAGGGAAGGGCTCTATCTCTACCACACGTTCTCGTTCATGCTGGTATTCATGCTACAAGACATTTCTTTTTAAAATTCATTTTAAGGGGATCCTGGGTGGCTCAGTCGGTTAAGCCTCCAACTTCGGCTCAGGTCATGATCTCATGGATCTGGGTTAGAGCCCTGCGTCGGACTCTGTGCTGACTGCCAGCTCAGGGCCTGGAGCCTGTTTCAGATTCTGTATCTCCCTCTCTCTCTGACCCTCCCTTGCTCACGCTGTCTCTCTCTCTCTCAGAAATAAAATAAAACATTAAAAAGTTAAAAAAAAAATAAAATTCTGTTTTTTTAATATTTTTTATTTATTTCTGAGAGAGAGAGTGAAAAAATGAGCAGGGGAGGGTCAGAGAGAGAGGGAGACACAGACTCCGAAACAGGCTTCAGGCTCTGAGCTGGCAGTCAGCACAGAGCCCGATGCGGGGCTTGAACCCATGAACCGCGAGATCATAACCTAAGCGAAAGTCGGATGCTCAACCGACTACGCCACCCAGGCGCCCCAATAAAATTCATTTTAAAACATATTTCTTGGGGTGCCTGGGTGGCTCAGTCGGTTACATGTCCACCTTTGGCTTAGGTCACTGTCTCACGGTTTCTTGGTTTGAGCCCCGTCTCGGGCTCTGTGCTGACAGCTCAGAGCCTGGAGCCTGCTTCAGATTCTGTGTCTCCCCCTCTCTCTGACCCTCCCCTGCTTGTGCTTTGTCTCGCTCTCAGAAATGAATAAACATTAAAAAAAACTTTAAAAAAAGTATTCCTTATAGGAATTTTCCAGTACACAAAATATAGACCCTATTACAATGAATTCCCATGTATTCATTACCCAGTTTGAGCAAATATCAACAAACAGCCAATTTTATTTTATTTCTAACTTCCTACTTCACCACCACCACCACCATGTCATCCATTTAAAGCAAACACCAGCCATTTTTTTCATTCATAAGTTCAGTATTTTTTTACAAATACTTTTTAAAATTTTTAAGCAGACTCCACACCCAACGTGGCGCTTGAACTCATGACCCTGAGATCAAGAGATGCTTCCTCTAGGGGCGCCTGGATGGCTTAGTCGGTTAAGCATCCGACTTTCGCTTAGGTCATGATCTCGCGGTTGCTGGGTTCGAGCCCCGCGTCGGGCTCTGTGCTGACTGCCAGCTCAGAGCCCGGAGCCTGTTTCGGAGTCTGTGACTCCCTCTCTCTCTGACCCTCCCCTGCTCACGCTCTCTCTCTCTCTCTCTCCTGGAAATAAATAAAAAATAAAAAATAAAAAAAAGAGATGCTTCCTCTAATAACTGCGCCAGTCAGGTGTCACATAAATTCAGTATCTTTAAAAAAAAAAAAAGCCCATCTTTTTAACATACCTACAATAGTATTATTTAACCTAAAAACACTCCATTGATTCCTTAACATCATTTAATATCTAATCTGTGTTAGATTTTTCTGATTGTTTCAAAGATGTCTTCTTTTTACAACTGTTTTGTTCAAAATAGGATACAAACAAAATTAAAACATTGCATTTGGCTGATGTAGCTCTTAAATATTTTTAAACCTGTGTCTGTTCTCTCTTACCATTAGATTTTTCAATGAAAGGATTTTTTCCAATTTTTTTCTACTTCTGAGAAATTCTTTTAAATATTTCTCAAGTATTCTCTCCTTGGCTTACATTTCCCCTCCTCTTTGCAATTCTGTTATGCAGATGTTGACATTTCTACAGTAGCCTCCATCTGTCAACTTTTCTCTTGCTATTTTCTGTTGCTCTACCCTTTGCTGATGCCTTTGAGATGGTGTCTTACCCTGTTCTGCGTGTTAATTCATTCCTCAGCCTTTCCTGTTTTGCCGTTCAGTTCATTCATTGTGTTCTTTATCCCAGTTCTTACATTTTTCATATCCCGTATTGGTAATTGACTCATTATTACAATTGCATTTTTCCATTTCATGCTACCAAAATTCTCCACTAGTTAAGACCAATTCCTCCATTTATTTCACATCCTTGCTTTTCTCTTCTCCGTAAGATCTCGATGTTTATAGGCTTTCTTTTTTTTTTTAATTTTTTAATGTTTTATTTATTTCCAGGAGAGAGAGAGAGACAGCGTGAGCAAGGGAGGGTCAGAGAGGGAGGGAGTCACAGACTGAAACAGGTTCCATTGATTCCTTCGAGCTGCCAGTCAGCACAGAGCCTGATGTGGGGCTCGAACCCACAAACCGCGAGATCATGACCTAAGCAAAAGTTGGACGCTTAACCGACTAAGCCACCCAGGCACCTCAGTAGGCTTTCTTATATGCAGATTGGCTCAGATATCTTGACATTTTTCTCCCCAAGTTCCTATTTTACTAAAGATGGCAGGTGTCTTGGCAGATCGTGTATGCCCAGTGGCATAACTCTCAGGCAGGGAAGTTGGGTGATGGGCTTCGGGTGGGGGGGGGGTGAGGTGGCCATGCCATCAGTCTAGACCACCCTCCTTGTCACATACTTCCCCCTCTCTGCCCTTTCCCAGACTGAAACGCTCTCTGATTTCCCACCCTTGGCTGCGATCACCTGGCTTTAGGGATGTCCAGCTGCACTGCTGCCTTTCTGTCTCCTGGAGCAACGGCTTCTGCAGGGGTATGTCTGAGAGAGCAAAGATCCCCCAAATTGTCTTCCAGCACCGCCCTCTGCCTCTTTGCCCTGTTGCGCGTCTCTAGATGCCCTTCTCTACTGTCTTCCCTCCCCCTGGGTCTCCCCTGGCGATTCCCAGTACTTATCAATCCATCCACCTCCCTCTTCCTCTTATGGAGTAGATTAACCTACATCAATATCAAACAACCATCTTTGTCTTATGTAATAGTCTTGGTTTTAATTCCACATTGCTATGGTTGCAAGTCTATTCCTTTTATGTTTACTTATTTAGAACCCTTACTTATCCTTGTGTTTAACTACCCCTGCCTCTTTGTTTTAGGTGTCTGCCTTATAAGGTGCAGAGTTAGAAGAGATATTTCATCCATCACCTCTGCAAGAAGTTGTCTTTTAACAGGACGTCCTAACCCATGTAAAGCAGTTTCATAACTAAAATATACGGTGTTCGAGCACATCATCCATTCTAATACTGACTTTTATTATCTGGTTCCATGTCAGTTTTTTCTAGGTGTTGTTTCTAGGTATTTCCATTATCTTCTAAAAGAGCTCTTTTCTCTGGCAGTGTTCTCAAAATTATATTTACAAATGATTTAAAATTTTTGAAAACACTTTCAGCTGACTTGTCTGTATTTTGTGTTTCTCTTATTTAAGAAGTGTGATAGCTCATGCTCTTGTTTTCTTATGTACCTCTCTCCACCCCTCTGTTTTTGTTCATAAAACCTGAAGTGTTAAGTTCTTTTTTTAAAAAAATATAAATGTTTATTTGTTTTCGAGAGAGAGACAGAGAGAGAGAGAGCATGAGCAGGGAAGGGGCAGAGAGAGAGGGAGACACAGAAGCAGAAGCAGGTTCTAGGCTCTGAGTTGTCAGCACAGAGCCCAACACAGGGCTCAAACTCATGAACCATGAGATCATGACCTGAGCCAAAGTTGGACGCTTAACCAACTGAGCCACCCAGGTGCCTCTTAAGTTTTAAATTCTAATCATTACTAGTAAGTTATGGTTCAAATATGGCAGGTTCTGTATTTCAAGAATTATTTGGAAAATATATATTCATTCAGCATCACATTCTGCTTTGTCAATATTTTGATCTATACTGTGTTGAACTAGCTTACACTCACTGTGGGTTCTGGTTTATTATGACTTCCCTTATTCTTGAGCTCTTAATTTTGGCCCCTCCATGCAGATTCAGTTTAAAGCTCCATACAGAGCTTTTTGAAATAAAACTACATGGATGTTGTTTCTGAATTTTTGCATATTTTAAAAAATGTTTATTTATTTTTGAGAGAGAGAGAGACAGAGCATAAGCAGGGGAGGGGCAGAGAGACACAGAATCTGAAGCAGGCTCCGGGCTTTGAGCTGTCAGCACAGAGCCCGATGTGGGACTCGAACCCACAAACCGTGAGATCATGACCTGAGCCCAAGTCAGACACTTAACCAACTGAGCCACTCAGGTGCCCCTGAATTTTTGTGTATTTGAGAATGTTTCTCAGCTTCCCTCGTCTTTGCAAGATGAATATCTGGATGTAATTCTGCCCACACAATCAGTCATGATTACTTTATGGGATGTCAGTGTTCTGTCAAGAAATAAATCTAAAACTGAGAGAATATCAATCAAAATTCACACAATTTGTCTTGACAAAAAAAACAAAAATCCTAACATTGTGTGGACAAACAGATGTGGAAGAAAGGTCAAGTCAGCTGTCAGTAAACTTTCTGAATCAAATGTATAATGAGTTTCTTGCCAATCCAAGATGAAAAGATGTTATAAATTTCTAACAATTAAAAGAACACTTACGACCTACTCACTTTTGATAAAGCAGGAAAGAATATCCAAGGGAAAAAGACAGTCCCTCCAGCAAATGGCGCTGGGAGAGCTGAAGAGCAACATGCACAGGAATGAAGCTAGATGACTTTCTTACACCACACGCAAAAGTTAACTCAAAATGGAGGAAAGACCTATATGTCGTGAGACAGGAAACCAACAAAATCCTAGAGGATAAAACAGGCAATAACCTCTTTGACTTTGACTGCAGCAAGTTCTTACTTGACATGTCTCTGAAAGCAAGGGAAATAAAAGCAAAACTAAACTATGGGGCCTCATCAAGATAAAAAGCTTCTGCACGCAAGGGAAACAATCAACAAAACTAAAAGGCAACCAACTGAACGGGAGAAGATATTTACAAATGACATATCAGATAAAGGGTTAGTGTCCAAAAGCTATAAAGCACTTTCCAAACTCAACAACCCGCCCCCCCAAATACTAATCCAGTGAAGAAATGGGCAGAAGACATGAATAGACAGTTTTCCAAAGAAGACATCCAGATGGCCAACAGACACGTGAAAAGCTGCTCAACATCACTCATCATCAGGGAAATGCAAATCGAAACCACATTGAGATACCACCCCACACCTGTCACAGTGGCTAAAATTAACAACTCAGGAAACAACAGACATCGGCGAGGTTGTGGAAAAAGGGGAACCCTCCTGCACTGTTAGTGGGAATGCAAATGGGTACAGCCACTCTGGAAAACAGTGTGGAGGTCCCTCAAAAAATAAAAAATAGAACTGCCATACGACCCAGCAATAGCACTACTAAGAATTTATCCAAAGGATACAGGCGTGCTGATTCATAGGGGCACAGGTACCCCAATGTTTATAGCAATGCTATCAACAACAGCTAAATTATGGAAAGAGCCCAAAAGTCCATCGACTGATGAATGGATAAAGAAGATGTGGTGTATGTATACAATGGAATACTACTCAGTGATAAAAAAGAATGAAATCTTCCCATATGCAATAATATGGATGGAACTGGAGGGTATTAGGCTAAGTGAAATTAGTCAATCAGAGAAAGACAGATATCATATGTTTTCACTCATATGTGGAATTTGAAGAACTTAACAGAAGACCATGGGGGAAGGAAAAGGGAAAAAAATAGTCTCAAACAGAGGGGGAGGGAGGCTAACCGTAAAAGACTCTTAGGAGTCTCTTTATAAGAACAAACTTAGAGTTGATGGGGGAGGGGTGGAGGAGAGGGGACAGTGGGTGATGGGCACTGAGGAGGGCACTTGTTGGGATGACCACTGGGTGTTGTATGTAAGCGATGAATCATGGGACTCTACTCCCAAAGCCAACACTATGTTATACAATATACTTAACTATGTTATTTAGCTTGAAATAAATTATATATAAAAATAATAGTAATAAAAAGAGAGAAGGCACCTGGGTGGCTCAGTCACTTAAGCATCTGACTTTGGCTCGGGTCATGATCTCACAGTTTGTGAATTCGAGCCCCACATCCCAGGCTCTGTGCTGACAGCTCAGAGCCTGGAGCCTGCATCGAATTCTGTCTCTCCCTCTCTCTCTCTCTCTGCCCCTTCCATGCTCTCTCCCTATCTCTCCCCATCTCTCTCTCTTTCTCTTTTAAAAATAAATAAACATTAAAAAAAGAACACTGGGCCAAGAACAAGCATACAGGCCATTGAGGCAGATTTAGTATAAGATTTAGCAGAAAGATAACGTTACAAATAATGGAAGAAAAGATAAAATATTTAACTTATGGTGTTTTGAGTGCTTACTTATGGTGCATGGAATATTCATTTGTTTCAAATTGATACCTTTTATAATGTTTGGAAAGCTAGTGTAGTGTAGAAAAACTAGAAATAAATATAATTGTGTAATAGATAAATTTGCAGTGAAGGTGGCCTGATTATGGCAACCCCATTGTGAAACCTGACTGTGCCTTGACTGATATTTCAGGAGCAAGAAGCACAATGATGGATGAGAAGGTTTGTGATCTCTGCCCTGGCTGAGCTCCCGTTCTCTTACATATTATTAAAATCTGAGAATCACCCAACAGGGGGAAAAAAATCACACAATATATGAAAACGTTCGGTGGTTAAGAGAAGGGAGGTGCCGGCTGATGTGAGTAATCCTGAAAAGTTTTCCTGTGAAGTAGATTTACTGTAGGGATGTGGAAAAAATATATTCTGGTCTCAGTGAGGCTCAGTGGTGTATCGATGAAATGATGATATCTGAAATTGACTTTGTGAGGCACACGAGGAGGCCGTACAATTACAGTCATATGCTTTACCTCACTCTTCCTAGTCTTTGACAAACCAAGAAGATACAAATTTTAAAATATACAGGGGTGCCTGGGGGACTCGGTTGGTTAAGCATCTGACTCCTGATTTCAGCTAAGGTCATGATCTCATGGTCATGGGGTTGAGCTCCATGTCCAGCTCAGCATTGGGTGTGGAAAAGGCTTGAGATTCCCTCCTCTCTCCCTGAGCCCCTTGCTCTGCTTCTCCAAAATAAATTAAAAAATAAAATAAAAAGAGCATTTATTTGTATATCAAAAACTTTCAAAAAAATTTATATTTTAGTGATACGCACAGAAATATTTGTCCTAATATGATAAAGTGTTAAAATATTCAACTGCTAACACATTAGGGAAAAGATATATAAAAACATTTTATAAATCATAGGAAAAAATGTGGCACTTCAATTCAAGAGTTAAGAAGCTAAAGAGAAGAGAAATACAAATAAATAAGAAAAAGTTACAGATCATGCCGTCCATAAATCACAGAAATTCATTCTATGAAAAAATAAAGTAGAATTTTAGCTATCAAGTTGGCAAATATCTTAAAATGCGATATGACTGATTGCTGGCAGGACTATCATAAAAACAGAGTCCCCATAAACTTTTGACATTGTACATTGACATGTATTTTCTGGAAGCCTAGCTTATATCAAGAGACTCAAGAATGTCCATGTTTTCTGACCCAATATTTTGGAGATTCCCCCCACCAACAAATTAAATGTGCACACATTCTGGGGAAGACGTTCAGTCGTGGGAGATTATTTGTATGAAGACCATTAGAAGGACACTTCCATCCCTAAGAGTAAAGCTATGCACAACATTAAGTAACGTTTCTGAAGATTATTTAATAACAGAAGAATCTCATATGAGTTACAGAAAATAAGGCACACAAGTGTATTTGTGGTCATATGTATTTTGTGAAAACCAGATGATATATAAGATATATATGCTTTTACAAAGCACGTAGGTAGATTGTTATCATATAGAACAAAGTACCACATGGAAACACTTCAAACTGTTTACAGTAGGCAACCACAAATGGCGGACGGGGTTAAGGTCACTTCTTTTCTTCTTAACACTTTATTTTTCAAATAGTCATCTATGGACACATCCTACTCTGATAATTATTACAAAACGTTATTTTTAAAAGTGAGTCATCTGGTTTGATAGCATCTCTGACAGATGGTATGCCAGACCGAACACTTCCAGTGTGTAGGGGTCTCAGCGTTCCCCAGATTATCCATTCCATTGTGTGACAGTTTTAATTATTAGAAAATGTCCCTTATATTGAGCCAAAATCTGTTTCTCTGTGAATTCTATCCACTGGTCAGAAGTGCATCTTTTCCTCCATATGGTGAGTCCTCGGATACTTGAAGGCAACTGTCACATCAGCCCAGAGTTTCTCCTGGCTAAAACCCCTTAGCTTTTGTAGCCATCCGGCCCCCAGGCCTTCTCCTTTACCAGCCAGGTCTTGGCTTCCTCCTCACCATCAGTGACACGGAGGGCCTTTGTCTCGTTCAAAGCCGAAATGTAAGGCATTTGCTCTTGCTCTGCTGGCCTCTTCATACTTCTTGCTAACTTTCTCTCCCAATTCCCTATTTCTTTAAATTGTTAACTGAAGCTGTCTGAGTCTTCTCCCACCAAACCCCCCACCCTCCCCCTGATCGTTGGACATCTTGAAGCTCCTGGAGAACAAACCATTCTTCCTTCTTTATTATACTGAGTCTCAGAATAGCATTGCTTTTCATTTCTTCTTACTTTCCAACTGCAATTACATTTTAATAATTTATTATCAGAATTAGCAAACGGCTCAAGGAAATAGAAGACACTGGGTTATAACATGACGTTATGTTATGATAGAAAACGCCTAAATTTAGATGGATTTAATACGAGCCATGAAGGGTCACTTTTTCGTGTGCAAGAGAATAGTCACCCTCAGTGTCACCCCGTGATGTTTCTATCCGAGAAAAAGAAAAACGGTTTGCAGCAAAAATAATTCTACGGCTCCCTCAAGAGCCCTCCCTATGTCTAGGGATCACCTGTGTGTTAATGAGGATTTTCTGGAGAAATAGAGCTAATAGAATGTGTGTGCAGAGATGGAGATTATTAGAAGGAATTGGCTGGCGAGTCCCCATATCTGCAAGGTGGGCCTTGGAGCCCGAGAGGTGGGAGAGACAGTGGTATGGTTCCAGACTGTTGGTCCAGGAAGAGCCGATCTTTCTATTTGTGTTTGCAGAGGGAGAGGTTGATGTTCCAGTTCAAGTCCGAAGGCCTCGCCTGGAAGAAACCTTTCTTGGGGAAGAATCAAGTCTTTTGTTCTTGTTACATCTTCAACTGGTAAGATGAGACCCACCCACATTGTGGAGGGCAATCCACATCACTCAAAGTCCATTCATTAAAATGTTAATTTCACCCAAAGATTCTCTCACCCAGAATATTGTTTCACTGAGTATCTGGGCATCGTGTGTTGATGCATAAAACTAACTGTCACAGACTGTTGATTGGCAGAAACCAAAATACCATGAATAGGCACTAGGTAGTAAACAACAATATTTAACAGGATATTAAGGAGCTACTAAAGATCACAAGCAAATGATGCCAAAAACTCTCTATAAAATAAGTTTATACACACACACAAAACAGAATAGAAGTTCATATGTCCACAGAGGTAGCCTATATATAACCTCTCTCAAATAAATGTGCATTATCAATAATGATTAGAAGAAAATGTAGAAAAACATTGAGGGCGTGGGACGAAGGTACGGAGTCTCTAAAGTCCATAATAAAATAATTTTTCTGCAAATATCCAAACTGATGTGTCAGGCACATGTTCATCATCTCTGCTATGCCCTGTGAAATTATCATAGTGGTCCCTTGAAAAAGACGTAAGGGCTTTTATTGTAAGATTTGGTCGAATTCAATAGAATTCCCTTGCCTAAATTAGCGAGGAATTGTTTTTCCATCCAATGTTCTTGTATCTCTTAAAAAATAAGTTTAGGGGCTCCTGGGTGGTTCAGTTGGTTAAACGTCTGGCTTCGGCTCAGGCCATGATCTCACGGTTTGTGGGTTCAAGTCCCACGTCGGGCTCTGTGCTGACAGCTCAGAGCCTGGAGCTGCTTCAGATTCTGTGTCTCCCTCTCTCTCTGACCCTCTCCTGCTCATGCTGTCTCTATCTCTCTCTCAAAAATAAATAAAACATTAAAAAATTTTTAAAAATATGATTAAAAATAGATTAAGTAGATTTCTTTGAATCCTTTGTTTTTGATACAGGTCTGATTGATCCCAGGAAGAAAAAGAGCAGAGGTAAAAGCCACCAGTGTGGCTGGCTTCCTGCTTCAAGAGAAGACCCAAGCCTGATGATCATAGAGTATTCAAAACCAACCAATAGTCTCCTGGAACTCTCCTCTCTCTCTCTCTCTCTCTCTCTCTCTCTCTCGTCATAGAAGGGGGCAGAAGGTCCGCTCTGGGGAACAAGAAGTGACTCAGGTGTGGAGCAGAGCTCACTGGCGACCATAGCCGCTCCACCACAGGCTATCAGGTCTTGTGGTATCTTTTCTGTCACAGGGGCCGGGGCGTGTTTGAGTCAAAGCTTCAATAGCACCAGATGGTTCTCGTAAGGACAGAGTGGGACAGAACCTGCAAGGAGCCTGGGGACACTGTGAAACTAGTACGGGCAGGAAGTCCTCCCCGCCCCCGCCACCACCATGGCTGCCCAGTTCCACAGCAGTATGGGACGGGGTTGGGGTGGGGCCGTGTTCTCCAAGCCTGGGAGGGCTAGAGCTGAGGAGGATGGGCCCCAGGAGGAGCCTGGGCTGCCGAGGGACGCAGGGCGAGAGACACGCTGGCCCCTCTCTCGTCCAGCCCCCGTCTCTTGACGGTGCCTCCCATTGGTTGATCCACCAGCCTCAAGAGAACATGGATGATGAGTCCAGTAGGTCCAGCCTGGAGGCACAGTGCAGGCAGAGAAGGGCAGAG
Organism: Proteles cristata cristata; assembly: GCA_017311185.1. Lineage (NCBI taxonomy): Eukaryota > Metazoa > Chordata > Mammalia > Carnivora > Hyaenidae > Proteles > Proteles cristata. Next base: position 43,600 of record JAESUZ010002263.1, on the reverse strand, counting down.
AAAGGCCGAGAACACCCTGCAGCTTACACGAGGTGGCCAGGAGGACAAATAGAGTGTCATCAGCGTGGTATGTTCTTTGCCGAGATGTACGGAAGCCATAAAAGTGTCTGTAGAGCTTCCCTTGACTGTTGACAGGCAACGACACACTGCTGACGCTTCTCTCCAAGGCAGAATCTAATCTGAGCACCCACTGGGAGGCTCACGGCCTCAACTGTGTGAATGTCGGCTGGAGTTTAACGATGAGCCTGGTCATCGCCACGGCCGCTGAGACACCTGCCGGGGAGGCGGATATCATATCGGACATGGTTGTCCCTACCGTGTAGGCAGGAATGCTGGGGGAAAACGGCTGCCTCGCTCCCAAATGGAGAGGAGCCACGTTCCCTGGGGCACTGAGTCCTGAGTCAGCCCTGGTCTTGTTCCACAGAGGAAAAGCCTTCCAGGTGTTTCCTGCGCCCAAGTGCATCTAACCAAGTGTCTAACCCAAGATCATTTAGATTTTCTCCCATATTATCTTCTAAAATTTTCCTACTTCTGCATTTTACATTTTGTCTCCAGGATCTATTCTTGCATCAGTTTTTGGAAGGGATGTAAAGTCTGTGTTTGGATCCATTTTCGCATGTGGCCGTCCAGCTGTGCCAGCAGCCTGTGTTGAATAGACGATCTTTTCTCCACTGTACTGTGTTTGCCCCTTGGTCAAAGCTGCATCGACTGTATTTATGTGGGTCTATTTCTGCGGTTCCTATTCTGTCCCATTCATCTTTCTGTCTATAGCATTCTCTTTTGATGTGCGCCATTTTGCCACAACTTTTAACAGCCAACGGCGTCCGCTGTGCCCCCTGCCTGGAGCCCAGTGCGGCACTGGGACTCAGTCCCGCGTGTGTAGGGCTCTGGAGGTGCCTCTGCCCCACCCCCCTGACCACTTTCTCCGTCGTTTCTCCTCTACACCCCTGCTTTTATGAGGAATCTGGGGTCTCTGTGAGCAGTTTACGGATGTCACCCCAGAAAGAAAGACAGAAATCCCCATCTTCTCAGAGTCTTCCTACCACCCTCGGGAGCTCGTGGCAGGCCCTCTGGGAGGAAGGTCGTCCCGCTGCCCCAGGGTTGAATTTTTATTTCCTTTTGGACAAGAACTAGATCTTGTAACAGCATGCATTCGCTTTCCAAACTACTGTTTGTTTGTTTGTTTTTATAGACACTTTATACCTTCCTCCTTCAGAGCTCTTAGTCTGTCTAGTCTCCAAAGACCTCCTTTCTCTTTTAAAAACAAATAATCAAACAAAAGACTTATATTCTGCAGTTGAAAACCTTGGCTTGAGAGACTATTATTTATGAGTTTAGCAAACCCTCTCGGTAACTTCACTGATGTCTGTTGTTGTTCTAGGGCCTGAGCTCTATCTTTCCAGTCAGCTTGTTTCATACAGCACGGTTATCACAGCCGCCTGGCCGGTGGGGAAAAGGAAATAGTATTAAAAAGCATGATGGGGAAAAAAGAAAGTCTAGATAATGTCTCAAAATACCCTGGGTACAGGGACACACATAGACATGGGTTTCAGACAGGAAAATAGAGAACTTTGTAGATCAAAAGAAACGAAACGCTATATACACACTGGTACATTTCTCACCTGTCTTTAGTTGAGAGGGAGTCCGCATCGTGAAGACAGTAATAGTGCATGAGGGAAGGATCTAGGTGCTGCCTCCGGTTATACACCCGTCTAGTAGTGTAAGTGTAAGCCAGCTGTTATTTCAGTTTGTGATGAATTAGATACAATGTTTAATAAGATATCTAGTTAAGCGTTTGATGGCTGTTATTAATAACAGAACTGTTAGTTTTTTAACTTTTCCCTTATCTGCATTTTCTAAGAAATTTAATGAAAATAAAGTAAATATTTAGCCAAGTTTTTTTGCCTAATTAAAAAAATATAAAATGCAGGCAAAACTATGAGATCTTGTCGTTTCCACCTCACATGTTGGCTGATATCCCACCCTTTGAGTTCTCCAAAAAACCTGGTGAGGCAAATGCAATCCTCTCCAACTGAAGACCACCTCACTCTAGGCCTCCGAAAAGTACTTTCTAACATAGTTTTACAAATGCAATATTCAGCATAGCATCGAGGGCCACCAGGAGCACAGGAAGATCATATAGCATGGATGCCGCCTGCGGAGCAGAGCCACGGGAGGGTAGACCTGTACCGCCTCCCGCTACGAGACCTGTCAGGTACACCTCACGGCATCCCTGCGCTCTCATGGCAGAGAAGAGAAAAGTCATATTTGCAAATTTCTGTAAGGACTAGGAAACTAGTGATTGACATAGCCAATTTCAGATTTTGAAAACAACAAAAAGCAAATTCTAGAACTGAAAAGCACAATAACTAAAATTTCTCATGTGGGTTTATGGGCAGATTAGACACTGCTGCAAAGAGAATTGGAACTGAAAGGGAAATCAAAGGAACTACCCAAAAGAAAGCATAGAAAGTCCCGTGATGAAAAAGACCTCATGTAAGATGGGAAATAGAGTGAAAACTCTCCAAGTGCATCGAACTTGACTCACAGAAGGAAGAGAAAGAGTGGGTAAGAAGCATTACTTAAAGAATCATTGTTTTCAGAAGACTGAAAAACATTAGTTCATAGATTCAAGAAACCCAGCAAATCTAAAGTAAGAGGAACAAAAATAAATCAAAACCTAGGCGTCAAAAAGACAAAAGCCTGTAAAGACAGATTATCTTCAGTTTCAAAAATGAGACTGAGAGCCCATTTCTCAACAACAATAATGGAAGCCAGAAATGATGGAAACAGAAATATAATGGGCAGAAAAAAAGTACCTGCAGTCCTATCTATACCCAGCAAATACTTCTGTCAAGAATGAGAACAAAAATGGGGCGCCCGGGTGGCTCGGTTGGTTACGCGTCCGACTTGGGCTCAGGTCATGATCTCACAGTTCGTGGGTTCGAGCCCCGCGTCGGGCTCTGTGCTGACAGCTCAGAGCCTGGAGCCTGTTTCAGATTCTGTGTCCCCCTCTCTCTCTGACCTTCCCCTGTCCACACTGTCTCTCTCTCTCTCAGAAATAAATAAAACATAAAAAAAAAGAATGAGAGCAAAATAAATCAATCTTGAAAAAAGAAGAAAGAGAAACAACTTTCCACGAGCACATCAGCATTATGAGAAACTCGAAGGGGTATAATTGGGATGGAAGGAACATGCTCCCAGATGGCAGAAATGATACAACAAAGAATGAAGATCAATGAAAATAACAACTAAAATGAAATCTAAATAATCTTTTACTACACAAAGTAAGAACAATGGTGTTTTTCAAGGGTTAAACTACACGGAAGAATGGGAACACACGCCCTTGTAGAAGTGAGACTAGGAAAATTGAGCTAAGATTATTTTAAGGTTCTAGGGTGCTTATATTATTAGGGAGGAAAATATAAAAATAACAGTTTATGTTAAGTTAGAAAAAGTCAAAACATGATATTACAATTTCTAGAGTAGCCACTAAGTACGTTACTGAGGGTAAAAGAGAACATGGTGTCTACACTACTGAGAAAAAAATATTAAAATAACGAAAACAATTCCATTGAGAAGAAGGCAATGAAAGAGCATAAATGAAGTATAAAGAAGGAGGGACGAATAGTGTGCATTTAGTAAGGGGATAGTTTTCATTTCGATGTTTCACACAAAAAGAGACAAAAAACATCCCACCATTTTTATGAGTTATCAAAACATAGGTATACAGAAGGTTGAAACTAAGTGGAAAATAATGGAAAAATATTTAGCCATGGCTCGTGTAAAAGGGCTTCCAGGAATATTTCTACTACCCTGCCCACTCACTCAGCATCCTAACACGAAGAGGCGGGGCCGAAGGATATATTGGGCTGTGAAAGGACCCTTTGGTGCCCAGAGCTGCAAGTACGTGGGCTCTGCAGAAATACGGCGTTAAATGTACCGAACCAAAGTTACCCTTAGAAAAATGTTCCAATCTTTAGATCTCTAAGTATCGGATTCAGTTCTCATGATAGAATTTTGACTTGATAATTTTAACAACGTAAACATCCCACATACAGTATTTTCTATTTTGATGGGTCCCGTGTGAAGTAAAATTTATCAGCATTTCTGTTCGTAGGGCGTAAACATGGAACATATCACAGACAGTGGAGACTCTTTGGGGGAAGTCACATCTTAAACATTCCACCTTAGGAGAACTCGGCTTAAGGCACTGGACATTTCCTACCCTGACAAAATCCAGCGCTTCTGTGGAATAGCACTCCAATGACTCGTGTGCAGTGAGGACCATGCCCCTGGGATGAAATACCTGTACATATTCATCCAGAGTCCGTGCATGTGGCATTAACTTGGTTTGTGTATCTCAGTGCAGTGTAGCGGCAATTTTTAAGTGCATTGGGATCATTCTTGTGTATCTTCAATCTTAGATTAATTTTGGTATATTTAATGATTGACTATACCACAATTCAAATGTAATGAGAGAAGGTACCTTACTGGAAGTCAATAATGTAAAAAATAGGCTCAAAGAAGTTTCAAAATGTCAAAAAAAATTACCTCACTATATCTAAATAAAGAGCAAAATTCTAAAGCTGATAGTCAAAGTTACAGCGGTAAGGAGAAGAATTATGACAGCCAATAAAATGCGGATAATGAAAACAGCAACAGATGATATCAGATTAGGAGAATAGTCCCAAACAAAATGAAAAAGCAGAAGAAAGATAAAAATAATAGGAAATAAAAGCATAGTCTGTGCGGTTAATAGAGTATACATGAAGGTCAACAGCAACTTCATTTTGATGAATTACTTGACTCGATATGATTCAGTAATGGTTCTTTCATTGTGATCTGATACGATAAGCCGTATCTCATTCCATTCTGTTTAATGAAATGTGGTTTCGTTTGGTTTTCAAAACTATGATCCAATAATAACAATAGAGAATCAAACAAAATATGCAGCGAACACAATAGACTTTTCTAACATATTTTGGAGGAGGAAATTTGACATTCATTTTTATCCAACCTGATCAAAGTTTTCATACTTTGTGTTATTTCAGATCAGTTTTTGACATGACAGACATCGCTGATCTCAGGCTTTCTGAGCTCAGGTTGCTGAAATGTGAACGAAACCCTCAGGAGTCATGATGACCTCAGAGAGCATTAAGAAGGCGATGTTTGCTTGGATTACACGTAGATCACATAAAAATGAAACAGATCGATCTCTGTAAGAACATATATTATTTTGAAGGGCTAAAAATCAGGCAATGATAATTACCATTTTTGCATGAAGGGGACTTACCTTTCAGAGGCCAAGAAATGGAGTGAGGGTCTTCAAATAATGACAATTTAATGAGCATCTCCAGCTGGTTGCCGTGTTAGCCCTCAGAGATATGGAAGGGTGAAAAACAATTGACTTACTTATTCAAAACAATTTACGAAGAATTAATTGAAGCGATTGTTAATTAAAATTAATCGATTTCATTGAAAACATGGTAATGAAATTGTAAATCAAAAAAGAAGCCATTATTGTAGAGTTTATTCCACTTGTAGGACCTAAAGAATGATTGGAGTGCCCATTATCTTGCATTACTGTCAGAGCAGAAAACTCTTGTGAGTGATTTTTAAAATTTTCACCAGCTGCAAACATCTGTTTGAGAATTGATTGAACAAGAAAAGCAAGTTCTAACCTGCTGTTAAGCAAAACTGACAGTGGGCCATAGGATAATGCTGCGCTTACCGAAAGGTGAGCGAAAAAGCTGTAAAAGTGCTCCCTTAAAACTTTGGCAAGTGTGGAGAAGGCACACAGGGCTTTGCTCCAATGCGCCTCGATTGCATTCTGCCTCACGCTTTTTCATCATTTCTGCACTTCCCTTTCACGTGCTCCTTATGGAGGGAGTACCTGGCCAACTTTGGTTTCTTTCTAGAAAAGACCAGTAGAATGAGACAATCTACCCGCTTAAAAAGGCATTCAGCTTTGAAAGCAGAGAATAATGACATCTTTGAGGAGTCCAGAATGAAATCTTGAAGACTCATAAGAGAAGCCAATGGCAATGCCAACTGTTAATTGTAAAAGTCGGGAAACTGATAAGTTTAAATATTTTTTATTTTTATTTTTTGAGAGAGAGAGAGTGCATGAAGGGCTGAGGGACAGAAGGAATCTCTAGCAGCCTCCACGCTGTCGTTGCAGAGCCCGAGGCGGGGCTCAGTCCCATGACCCGGGGATCATGACCTGAGCTGAAATCAAGAATTGGACGCTCAACCAACGGAGCCACCCCGGACTCCCATAAAGTTGATAATCACGCCTCACTTGGATAGAAACCTCCACGCTCGGTCCTTCAAGCAACGACAGGCACCTACTCTGGATTTTCTTCACACTTCATGGAGCTGCTCGCTCTGTTTTCCCCGTTAGGCCTGCTTTGTCTCTTTCCTGACGCAGGTTATATCCTTCACGTCTTTGTCTTCCCACGTTGTGTGTCTTCTCAGGAAATCAACTCCAAATATAAGGTCTCTTATGCGCACTGACCCCTCCACTGATGGCTACTGCGTCCCCTCCTACCTCCTGGGTCCCCTGTGGGCACAGGCTGCCTCTATTTCCAATACAGTCTTGAGACCTGAGCCCATCATGCCTCACATCTGACACTTGTTTGAACATGGACACCTTAGCACTCTCCTCTGGGTGGGGCAAAACAACATGGCTCCATGCCTACCTCAAAAAGCTCACGGTCCAGGGCACCTGGTGGCTCAGTTGTTAAGCCTGGACTCTTGATTTTGGCTCAGGTCATGATCCCAGGGTCTTGGGGTCGAGCCCACGATGGGCTCCATGCTGAGCTCCGTGCTGAGTGTGGAGCCTGCTTGGGATTCCCTTCTCCCCGTCTCCTCTGCTGGCTCTCTCTCTTTCCCTCTCTCTCTTTCCAATAGAAAAAAAAAGCTCGTAGTCTGGAGGGAAAGGAAGATGTGGATAAATTCTGGAACGCACCCCATAGAGCTCCAGAGGGACACCCTGGGGCTCCCTGGTCCTCCGCTTCAGAGTGTCCCGACCCCCCACCCCCCGGGAACCCCCAGCAGGGGTGCGCCAGGCTGGCTCTCTCCTCTCCCCTCACACAGGCAAACTGCTTGTTAACTGCAGTCTCAGGGTCTCTTTTCAGTGTCTGGACACCACTGTCCTCACTCATACCTTTATGATGGCCCCACATCGGCCTTTGAAATGGCCTTTCCTGATGCCCGTCTTTGGTCTCATCCTTTTGATAAAGATCATTCTTCCAGGCCTGCTGCCCAGGCTGGAGGGTTCACTGGCTTCCGGTGCCCGTAGAATGGAAAGAATCAAATCCCAGTTCTCAGCTCACTATGGAAGGATGGCACCTTCCATGGGCTCCCACGGACACTCCCCTCCACACACACACACACACACACACACACACACACACACATGCTTTCCCATGCTCCCTTGGGCTCAGGCACGCCAGGTCACGGCCCACCCCTGAGCGACAGGTGTGAACGAGCGGCTCCCTCGCCGGGTCTGGGAGCCACAAGGCACACATCTCATGTTAGTCCGGGTGCGGCCCCTCCTCACACCCACGTGCGTAACAGTCCACACGTGTGAAGTCCCGTGGCTGCTTCCTGGATGTACAGGAGTGCTGTAGACGTGCCATTGGCTCAGAGCAGCGAGGGGATCCGCACGCACGTCAGGGAGGCAGCGCTGAGAAGCCCTGTGTCCCGCGAGGCCAGCCCGGCAGAGCGGGGGGTGCAGGGCAGGACACGGAGGCTGCACAGAAGGGGAGGAGCAGACCCCAGGTGAGGGAGTCTACGGGGCCGGCCAGGAGCCCGGGTTTCCGGAGGCCCAGCCGGCTGCCCCAGTTTTATATTTCGGTGCCGGGCATTTCATGGTTCTGTCATTTTGATTCTGTTTTGCTGAGGCTTCTGTTTCCAGGAAGCAAATGAACAAACACAGGCCTCCTTTATACGTTTTCATGCAATCCCCAAACTTGTATGCGGACCGGAAGAAGAATTTAGGTTTTTTGGGCCCACGATGCTGGAAGGACCCTCCGCGGGAGGCGAGCCTTGCTGGGCCTTCTTGCAGCTGCCAGAAGGACACTCTCTGGGTTTGGGGAGTGGGGTCCCGGGGCAGCACCACCAACGGCCGGGGTCGCCGAGAGCGTGGGATTCCGGGTCCCGGAGCCTCTGTTTTCCCCTCTACAGGATGGGCGTGGAGGTTGGAACTCCATGTTCTCTCAGTGTCTGTTCCTTCCTACTCTCACTTTAATTCTGGTATTTTCTGTGACGAGTCACACGTGGGGCCACGTGGCTCTGTTCAGGCAGGGTCATGCATGTCTGCAGCTGGGCATCGGGGCCCCGGAGGGACGGTCCTCTGTGACAGAAGGTTACCCCGGACAAACACCACCATGCTGCCTCTGTGCCCCCTCCTCCCGCAGGATGCCTACGGCGTGCTGGGACCTGCGTGCCGCCCACTCTGTCACGTGCTCAGCCGGGATTAGCACCCATGACCTTCACAGCAATCTTACAGCCTGGAGCCTTCAGCTGTTGCCATTTCAGACTCGAGGGAACTGAGGTTCAGACACTTCGCCTCCACCTCACAGCTGGGAAGTTGTGGGGCTCAGAAGTGATAAAACCCAGATTTGAAATGAGACCCAAGGGGAAGAAGTGACTCGCAGACGGTGACACGAGAGTGGCCCAGGAGACCTTGGTCCCAAGGCTCCCCTCTGAGAGGCCAGGAGCCTGAGCTCTGGAGGGACTGAGGATGGAAGCCTTGGGATCAGACCAGATCAGGGCATGCGTCCTATTAACTCAGCGACCGTGATGCCACTGCCCACAGCGGGGTTTGTGCCTCCCACACGATGATTTCCAGGCTCCTTAGCCGCGGAGGGACAGCCAGGACTGGGGGACATCGGGACTGGGTGCTGCCTCCTGCATTCGCCACGCGAAGGAGCCTGGGGACCCTCACCCCCAGCTTCTGGCTCCCTGCCTCCTGGCCCCCGCTGCTCCGGGATGATACCCATCGGGGGTAGTGAACGTCATGGGGAGGCAGAGGCTGGCCGTGCCCTGCACAGAGGCTGAGGTGTGAAGATGCCTGGGAACCATCACAGCACACACACACACAGGCGCGCGCACACACACACACGCATGTGCGTATACGCAGCCACACACACTTTCTACTTTCACCACTGGAAGGACGTGAAAGCGGTAAAAAGAAAACGGTAGATGTTATTTTAAAGCGCTTCATCCTGGAGGTCACGTTCTCTCCCGGAAACACGAGGGTGGGAAGGAAAAGCTCTCACTTCCACCCCCAGGGCAGTGAGCGGAGCCCAGCGCCGGGTAGGCGGGAGCGGCCTGGGGGGTGAACGACCCGGAACATCAGTGATGTGCTGTAAAGCAGCCCGCCTGGGGACCCAGAATGCTGCGTTAGCCGGGAGACGTCGCCACGCGGTGACCCCCTGGTCATTGAGGTTTACTGGGAAGCAGCTTGGAGGTGTCCTTTCTCAGCCATTCATCAGTGCTGCCCCCAAATTTGGTTATTTATTTTGCAATCATGGAAATCCAAGAAAGACCGCAGAGATACAGAGTTGGGACCGGCGTCCGGGTCTCCTAATACCTGGACCACAACCTTCAGGAAGGAAAGGAAGATGTCGGGTGGGGGGGGAGGGTGGGAGCTGGCTGGCCCCGCGGTAAGTAGTGTGCCAAGGCCACTCCCCAGGTAGCCCGCACCCCGGCGCCCGGAGGGACAGGTACGGCTGTCAGTCAGCAGCAAAGCACTGTTTGAAGACCAGCTCCCTGGAGAGGGACGAGCATATTAATGGTATGATTTGCATATTCTTAACAAGGCAGCCTTGGAGAAATTAAGCATAAAGGAGTAGTGTGGGGCTCAGAGCTAATTTACAAACTATTCAAGGCAAGGCTCTCAGAGATCATGAAGACGAAAGTCCACATTTATTAGAAAATGCTGATGTGCCAGGAAGTTTGCTATTTGCTTTGCATGGATTGTGCCACTTAATCCTCGTGAAGCCGTATGAGTTCGGCACCCATTTTATTCACATCTTTACAGATGGAGAAACTGAGGCTGCGAGCCTTCACCGTCCCTCGCGGGCGCCAGGCTGGCCCCCCTCCCCCCCCTGATGTGTGCAGCCGCCACCTTCCACAAGCTTCAGGCGTGTCCTTGGTTTCTCCTGCGGCGGGTTTCCGGCGCTGAGACTAACAGACCCTCCCGGTTCGCCCCCCAGCCCCTGACTCGGCTTGGTCTCCCCGGAAGGCAGGCTTCGCCGCTGGAAATGGTACCCCCACATCGTCTGTTTGCTGCTGGTCTGTCCTGCTAGAATGTGAGCTCCACGAGAGCAAAGAATCGACCCAACTTGCCACTGTTTGCCCTGCCAAGCGCAGAGCCTGGCACACAGTGGGTACCGAAGAAGCGTTTGCTTGGTGAATAGATACTCAAGCAGATGGGGATTTAGCATTCTGCCCTCAGCCGCTGCCCTCTCCCCGGCTCCGAGCCGGCCCGCCGGGTCAGCGTGTGCTTCCCGAAGGACCCCTCTGCGGCCAGTGTCAGCGCCTGCAGGTCAGTCCCCGAAGATCGGGGCGCTTTGGGCTCCTTGCAGATCAGGTTTCCACTCTGGGTCCTCGGGCCGCTCAGTTTGAAGCCAGAGAACTGAGAATCATCAGACGCTTTCCTGGAGATTAAATTCTGTCTGTTGTTATTTCTTTGAATATTTTTCTTCCAGGTCTCCCTGTTTTCCTTCAGGGAATCTTATCGGGGGGCTACTGAGACTTGTGAATCTGCCCTCCCTGTGACCCAGCTTCTCTCTCCCTGGCCCTTTTCCTTGCATCCCGGCATTCCAGGGACTTCATTTGGCTTAAACATGGACTTTCTTAACTTGACATTTGGCTCTGGCCCTTCTGTCGTTTATCTCAACCACTGAGTTTTTAAGTGATTTTTTTTTTTTTTTTTTACAGATTTTTTTACAGCTGCTATTTTCTCTCAGAGAGTTTGAACGCATCTATTGGGAGCCTCGGGACTATTTCTCTGCACGGCAACTGCTCTCTTTGTCTGCTCGGTTCGCGCTCGTGCGTGATGTCCATTGGCTCCCGCACTCGGTGTCTCTCGAGTGCCTGCCTCCCTGGCTTCACCTGTGTCAGCGGCCTCTGGGCCTGGTCACAGGAAGGCACGGGGCAGCCGCCGGCTGGCGCGCCCTTCTCTGCCCTCCTGGGGGTCACCAGGCACGGGGACATCTCCTGTTTCCCTGGCAACGGTGCCTCCGCTCACAACTCCTGACTCAAAGCAGCCTCCGCTGCGTCTCCGATTTGGCACACGGGGGACCCTGTGTCAACCACCGGCTCCTAAACACCTGGACATCTGGAGGTGGCTTCCTGCTCCTTCCTGCTGGTAGCCCCCGTGTGGGATCTCCGAGAGCCAGCACCCCCAGCGGGCGCGGCCCTCCGCCTGCACTGGCCTGTGAGGTGTCCCCAGGCTGACCCCCACTCGGACCCTTCCAGCCACCGGCCGCTGGGAAGATGGCCTTTCCCTCCAGGGCAGCCGCCGACCATGTTGCACCCTCTCACGCCTCCTTAGCATCTGGCTGTTTCATGGGCGTACAGAGAAGGCTCTAGTGCTGAGTCCGGGGGAAAATACGACAGAAACGTGCACTCACGCACACAAAACCCTCACTCATTTGAAAATAAATAATATTGATTTAAGTGTCTCTCCTATCGCCCCATGGACTTTGCTGGCGGGCCCTTTGAGGAAGGGGGTCTCTGAGCTGTCTGCATTAGCAGATGCTGGACCCTGGGCTCCCCCATCCCTGAGATGGGGGGACCCTCACCCGGTGAGACGCCTGTTGGAACCCCTGACTCCCGGCCGGCCCTGTCGTTGGGTCAGAGGCGAGAAGCCGGGCGCTGTCTGCGTAGCCCTCTAGGATACAAACAACCCTCAGCGGTCGGAGGGAAGAGGGGCTGTGAGCGGCCGGGGGGCTGCGTGGTGGTTCCTCGCTCAGCGATCGTGGGGGTCCCGTGCCAGGCAGGCCGCAGTGCACTACCTGATGGAGCCCTTCCTATTTTCCCACTATAAGAACTGTTGCTATTTCTTGAAAGTACAACGATTCATGAATTAGGCTTTCAAAATCAGATAAAGAGAAGAGTCAAATATCATTTGCCAGACCCTTGTTTGAGTCCGTAAGCTGTCTGCACTCAGGAAGTTGATCGTAAGCCAAGAGGAGTCAGGCAAATTTTTGGTTGTTGGGATTTTAAAATATGTGTTGCTTTCCTTTTCTCTCTATAAAAAAGATAGACTCTTTGAAAACATTAAAAAAGTCAGTTAAGAAATGTACAGCAGAGCAAGCGACAGCCCCCGGAACCCATCAGTCACTGAAAAGCTATGTTAACAATTTCCTTCTACACGGGAAGCTGGTAGAATGCCATGGTTGGGCCAGAAGTGTAGTCTCGGAAGGTAAGACAGAAAGGAGATGGACTCAAATTAACAGAAGAACTAAACAGAGGGTCAGTATTTAAGTAACAACAAAAAGAGAGGGTCAATATGTAAAGCGATAATACTGGATAATAAAAAATATTTCTCCCGGGGCCCCTGGGTGGGTCAGTCGGTTAATTATCCAACTTCAGCTCAGGTCATGATCTTTTGGTTCATGAGTTCGAGCCCCGCATTGGACTGGGTGCTCACAGCAGAGAGCCCGCTTCGGATCCTCCGTCTCCCTCTCTCTGCCCCTCCCTGGCTCGCACATGCTCTCTCTCTTTCTCAAAAATAAATTTATAAAAATAAACATTAAAAAACCCAAAAACATTTATCACAAACTTAGCCCATGCTTTACGTGTAGGACCTTATGTAATCATTTCAACAACATTCTTAGGCATAGAGTTATTCTCTCCTTTTGCACGTGAAGAAATGGGGCCCGGGCTGGTTAAGTAACTTGCCCAGAGTCACACAGCTGACGGATGAGGAAGTTGGGATCCAAAGCCACACTACTAGGTCACAGAGCTCTGCTCTTGTACATAGGCTCATCTGGCTCAGAACGACAGTGTCATCGCCTTCTTTTCAATTCTTATCCCTATTTAATTTTCTTTTTCTGCACTAACCAGTACCTCAAATTCAAAGTTGTTTAGAATTGGTGATAACGGACATCTCTGTCTGGACTTATCTATATTAACCAGAGTTCTTTAGAGAAACAGAAACAGCAAGATACAAACATAGATACGGATTTTGATGTATCTATGGGTATAAATCTGCACCTCATATTTGACCAGGACACGGGCTACTGGCCATAACGATTATAATGATGGACGCCGGCTTAAACTGGCTGCAAGTTTGGCATGTCTTAAATAACTTTTTAAAAATAAGCTTTATTTTTTAGAACAGTTCTAGATGTACAGAAAAAAATGTAAAGATAGGACAGAGAGTTTTCTTACATCCCTTTTCAATTATATTTATTTTTGGTAGACAGTCTGTTTATACCCGTTGTCCATCTTTTAATTGAGATTTTGGTCCATTACTTGTGAATTTGAGTGAGTTAGTCATGCACTGGGGAAATTAGCAGGGAGCTTGTGTGTATAATATTATCTGCAATAAATTTCCCTCCTATTTTTACCTATCTTTTCAGTTTGCCTCTAGTGGTTTTTACCAGGCAGAAATTTTGGATCTGTATATAGTTAGATTTACCTTATGGCTTTTCTGTTCTAACTTGTAGCTTTTAAATACCTATTATTCTGAATTTACACAATAACTCACATTTTCTCCCCTCCCGAATAAGCGATTTTTTCCCTCAGATTCCTCCCTATGAAATAAAATCTGTTCTATTTTTTGTCTGTTTCTGGACTTTCTAATTTGCTTCACTGAACTCTTTCTTCATGTGTCAATGCCATGTGATTCTATAAACGGTTAGACGATATGTTTTCATTTTTGATACCAATTACGAATCCTTCATACTGTGTGGTACGTGCAGTTTCAAAAGGTAAACACGATAACAACTGATGTTGGTGCTACTGAGATCGTAGCGACGCTCACGCCCTGCTGCTATGTCTGCACTGGGAGGGGAGGCCCGTGCGGGAAACAGGAAAACCCAGCAAGTAGTCCCAGCCTTCGATCCCGTCATAGACTCCTGTTAGGTGTCAAGAGAAGTGCTTCGAGTAAACAAACTTTGCGTGTACGTGAAAACAATGTCTGTTGCACTGCTTGTTGTAGAGGAAAACTGGCCAGAGCCTTCGTGGCCGATAATAAGGAAGTGAGTAATTAATTTTGGGAAATGATCTAAATGGAATAATATTTACACATGAAAATTATAATTATGAAAAGTGTGTGGCATTCCAGAAAATACATTGTGGGTGCAAATTAATATTAAGGAGGAAAATGAAACCCTATAATAACATATATGCAGAGTGCATGTGCATGCGGGTCGTTAGCGGTGATTAATTCTTGTTTCTTTTCAAGAGATTGCTTTAGTAAGAGATGTTTCAAAGTTTTTAACTGTGCGTATAAAATATTTTCATGACCCTATGTCCCTTTTATTTGGAAATTTACTAAGGGTTATTATTTATCACATATTTACCCAGTGTATTTTATTGTGTTCTTATCACAAAGCCATCAGTCAGTTTAAAACTTTTAAAAGGAACACTGTAATAATGTACCAATTATTTTGCAGAGTGGCTAATTCAGAGATCGCTACAGCAGAGTGACATTAACTCTGAGTCATTGAAAGTCACCCTTTTTGAGCTGCCTATGGTCAAGCAGAGTTACAACAATTGCACAAATTTAATGAAGAAGGAGGCGGAGGAGAAGCAGGAGAGGCAGAAGCAAAGTCTGGGTTTCAGGTTTTTCTGTTCTCTGTGTCGAGTGCCAACAATACCCAGCCTGCCCACCTCTCAGGATTTTGTTCCAAGGCTCAAGTGTAGGCAAACGTGAGCCTCCATGGAAAGTGCTGTAATCATAAGGGCACTTAATCAGTGTCCTTCTTTTCAAACGGTGCGGGTTTCCACCCGCTCTGAGGGAACAATGGCACTGATCCCACTAACTCGCGTGGAGGCTGCGAACATCTTAGAGAGATCGAGCCTAACAAGGGGACAATTGTGTCTGGCTCCATAGCTTGCAGGGAGCTGGATTTTTCTTCCTCTTCTTCCTCTTCTCTTTCTTTCCTTTGGGAGAGCACCGCTTCACAATTCTTGACCTCGGTAATGAATGAATGAGAAAATGCAGAGGCTGACATTGACTTTGAAATATCTGACGGGACATAGGGCTGAAAGCATCTATCAATAATTCATCTTAGGTGATGGGGCAGAACAGGATCCCCGCTGGTTTAAAGCCATTAATTGGTTGTTAGACTCCATTAAGTCACTATGGATGTGAAAGGCATGTCTGAAGTTTTAAAAGTCACAGATAATAAAGGCAGCTTTTTTTTTTTTTTTTTTTACACAACTGGTGTGACTTCTTTGCCAGTGGGGGAAAAAAGTCCTGAGTCGAAAGGAGATGAGAAACTTCACAACCATGTTTCTTTGGTCTTTACATCTGGGAACCAGAAAAGAGGACAAAGCTTCTGCAAGCCATCAACCTTTCTCCCAAAGGAAGCACGGTTTTTGTTTTGAATGTTCGTTTCCTGATGTCTGCTTCATAATTTTATAATGAACTCTGTTTGTACATTTTTGTCAAAAGTCTATATTTTAAAAAGTTTTTTAATGTTTATTTTTGAGAGACAGAGAGAGACCGAACATGAGTGGGGGAGGGGCAGAGAGGGAGGGAGACACAGAATCCAAAGCAGCTCCAGGCTCTGAGCTGTCTGCACAGAGCCCGACGCGGGGCTCAAACCCACGAACTGTGAGATCATGACCTGAGCCGAAGTTGGACTCTTAACCGACTGAGCCACCCAGGTGCCCCAAAAAGTACATATTTAAAGACAAAAAGGAATTCATAGGCTCAAAGTCATTTTGCAAAAATAAGTAAACAGATAAATGAACCCTCTCTGGGCCGAAGGGCACTTAGATTACAATGAAGGAATTAGACAGAGTGTGGGCAGAGGGAGAGGCAGACACAGAATCTGAAACAGGCTCCAGGCCCTGAGCTGTCAGCACAGAGCCCAATGCAAGACTTGAACCCACAAACTGCATGATCATGACCTGAGCCAAAGTCAGACGCTCAGCTGACTGAGCCACCCAGGTGCCCAGGGTTAGTCTTTTCTAAAGTATTGTCAAATTCAGTTCACAAGTATTTTTCAGGATTTTTTATGTATAACTGCATAAAAGCAATTCTGATACAAATGGCCTAAAACAGCAACAATTGACGTGCTCAGGATTTTCCGGTTGGGTGGAGGCGGAAGTCACGGCTCACCTCTGTCCCACGCTGCATCCGCAGGGACGTCTTGGCGCCTCCTCTGGGGATGGCGTGGGCTTTCTCTCTCTCCTCCAGGAGGCAAGTCCCAACGCGCAAGCATATGTCATGTTCCTGCCAGCAGCAGGTGTGCGAACGTCCTATCGGCCAGGCCTGGAGTCTGTGCGGCCCGCCGGAGAGTAAGTACCGTGCAGCGACGGCACCTGAGACCAACGAAGTATCAGGTGACCACATTCTTCCCTAATGATTCCTGTCGCCCCCACATGCAAAATGCACCAACCTCCTAGAATCTGGAAGGTCTAATCCTATTAAGGTCTCAGGCTGAGACCTGAAATCCAGGGAGGTGGCATCTAGTTCAATCAGGCGGAGATAAGGTTCCGTGGTAGAACTCATCTTAATATAAAAGACCAGTGAGCGAACCATATACATTCCCTGCTCTCCCCAAACCCCAACACACAGTGATGAGGCTGGGGCAGGGCACCGTCTGTTCAAACAAAAGAAAACAGGGGGCCCGTGGCAAGCGCTGATGCATCGCACTTCTGAGATCTAGCTGCATCCATGGTCCAGTCTCCCTGTTAAGACTCGGTCACCTTCCCTAGGAGGTGTTTGCTCCCTGGGACCTTTTGCTCTTTTCCAGACATTTTTGGTTCCTCCTTCTTTTTCCATGAAAAAGGACTGTTTTTGTAGCTGAGTAGCTTCTGTGGTCTGCTCTCCTCTGTGAGGATCTCTGTCCCTTTTAGTCCAAGTGGTCAATAGTCAGGTGCTGCTGAGCAGAGGCTTAGCCCCGTGGTAGCCCAGAAGGCTCTTGGAAGCCCTTTCTTCCAGATAAAATGGCTGATGAAACATTTACCTTAAATTTGCATGGGGCTCCTGGGGGGCTCAGTCGGTTAAGCGTCTGACTTCAGCTCAGGTCATGATCTCACAGTTCGTGGGTTTGAGCCTCATGTCAGGCTCTGCGCTGACAGCTCAGAGCCTGGAGCCTGCTTCCGATTCTGTGTCTCCCTCTCTCTCTGTCTTTCTCTGTCTCTTTCAAAAATAAATAAACATTAAAAATTTTTAAAAAATTGCTACAGCAAAGGGTCTTAGAGCTACACACATCATTTCCTACTTTGAGTCTTTCATTAGAATAAACAGTATCAAATGGAGAAGGCAAATAAAAACCCATGGCTGGTAGTATATAAATCATCAGAAACTGACCTCCGAAAACCTACACTTAGGAATGATGAAGAAACTGAGGCATTTTTCTCAAAAATGCTCTCCATTCTCTCCCTTTCTTTCCCAAACTACCTCAGGCCCATCCCAGGTTTTGGAAAGACTGAGAAGTTTTATTTTCGAATGTAACAAGTTCTGGATTCTCTTTACCTATTTTCATAGTTTATATTTATTTGCTGAGACTTCCTATTTGTGGATTCCTTCTAGCATTCTTTCCTTTATACCCTTGAGAAGAGTTATAATAGCTACTTCAGAATTCCTGTCTATTGGGGCACCTGGGGGGCTCAGTCAGTCGGGCATCCGACTTCAGCTCAGATCATGATCTCGCGATTCGTGAGTCTGAACCCCACGTTGGCCTCTGTGCTGACAGCTCAGAGCTTGGAGCTGCTTCGGATTCTGTGTCTGCACCTCCCGTGCACATACTCTGTCTCTCCCTGTCTCTCAATAATAAATAAAGGTTAAAATAAATAAAATAAAATAAATAAAATTCTTGTCTGATATCCATATCTGGCTCATCTCAGGTTTAGTGTCTAGTGATTGAACTTCCTTGTCCGTATGGGTCACATTTTCCCATTTCTCTGTACGTCTAGTTTTATATAGTTTTACGAACCATTACGGATGATGTATCTTAAGACTGTGTATTCTGTTATTCTCTTCTAAAGAGATTTAATCGTTTTTTATTTTAATTTAATTTAATTTATCTTATCTTATTTTATTTTATCGTGCTTTGTTTTGGCAGGCATTTATTTTGTCTGGACACAAATTTCAAACTTTTTCTTTCCTGGTGAGAGGCAGTTAAAAGATCTCTTTCATCATTTCATTCTCAGCTGGGCTATTTGGAATCAGCCTCCACATATGTAGTTCAAAGGTTTATAAAAAAAATTTGTGACTCCTCTTTTCTGTCTCTTTCTTTGTTAGGACTACTCTGATCTGCTGCGCTCACATCCCAGATCTTCCATCCCCGCCAGTAAGAGGGAGAGTTTCTATTCTAAGACTCTGAGTTTCTCTCCAAGTGTCAGCAGCCTCACATGATGCTGACAAAGTCTGCCCAGAGGCCAAGAGCAGTAACAATGGACACCCACAAGGCCCCGCCGCCCCCTCCCGCCGCTTTTCCTGGCGCCTTAGAGAAGCTGTTTCAGAAAATTTTGTCCAAAGGGTACGGCTGTTACCTGCAGAGGTTTTGTCCAATAGAAGCCACGCTACCATTCCTGGAACTGGGATCTCTCTTTCTTTTTTTTTTTCTTTTTTTTTTAATGTTTTTATTTATTTCTGTGAGAGAGAAAGAGATAGCGTGAGCAGGGGAGGGTCAGAGAGAGGGAGACACAGAATCCAAAACAGGCTTCAGGCCCTGAGCTGTCAGCACAGAGCCCGACGCGGGGCTCGAACCCACAAACTGTGAGATGATGACCTGAGCTGAAGTCGGATGCTTAACCGACTGAGCCACCCAGGCGCCCCTGGGATCTCTGTTTCTTAAGTGGAAAAAGGAGTTCAGCTAGAAAAACACCCCGTCCTAAAACCTAGGTCAGAAGTGAAGGAGTTAGGGAAGGAAAGGGAGATCATGGAAGGAAGCATATAATTTTTAAAAACTTTTTCTAATGCTTACTTATTTTTGAGGAAGAGAGATAGAGAATGAGTAGGGAAGGGCAGAGAGAGAGGGAGACACAGAACCTGAAGCAGCTCCAGGCTCCGAGCTGTAAGCACAGAGCCCGATGCGGGGCTCAGACTCACAGACTGCAAGATCATGACCTGAGCCAAAGTCAGACGCTCAAACGACTGAGCCGCCCAGGCGTCCTGGAAGCATATACTTTTTAATAAGTGTCTCCATTTCTTTCTCATTAATGCGTATAGTCTTTTTTTTTTGTATTCCAATTTTTGATGAGTTATGTTTTCTGGATTTTTATCCAGATTCATGGCCTGATAAATATTTCCTTGCACAAGTGATTTCATATCCCTGAGCTACACCTGCTTCGTTTTGGAAACAGTGTCGATCGTGCCCTTCTGAGGAGCAAACGGAGATGCAGGCGCTCTATAAATGTGCGTTTCTCCTCATGCATTCCCACGTGATTTATTCGAAGTTAAGGACCGCACTTTATCTTGGAGCCACCCATCCGGATCATTTTGCTTGTCACATACATGTTTGTACAATGAATAAACAAACAGACTTGCCCGTGAATGTGGACAGTATTAGGATAAAACGTATACATACACTAAGCTATTGTCTCTATGTAGGGATATTTTACCGCTCTGTCCACAAGCTGAAGTCTACTCCACTAATTCCCACGCTCATAGATGTGAAGTTACATGTGCTTTATTTTAACAGTAAACTATTTAGAATCTGCACTTCTATTTTTTATGGTCTTTGTATGCTCTTTAGTACTATATAAATGAATACAATTTTATGCCCATATTGAAAAATAGCTATATTAAAATGTTCTGCGGAAATACCTTAGTCTAAAATCAGGTAATAAAAATATTTTCCCTGGAGCCAGTTCTGGGAAAAATATAATAGTCCCAAATCCCACCATTACGTAGGATAATGGTCTAAACTGAGAAAATACTTTGTAATTCTAGCTCCCTACAAATTATGTGAATTACATTAAATATTGCGGAGAACATTTTCCTTGGGTAAGTAAAGTTGTTTATGTAACTAAGGTCTCAACTACGAGAGGGCTGTGTAGATCTCCGCTTATCCCAGCGGGTTATGGTATAACCTGCTTTCTTAGCTGCTGGCAGTGTGAATTTGCTCTCAGATAAAACATTTCTTGCTGCAGTTTATGTATATAATTTAAATTTGGGGCCCCTGGGTGGCTCAGTCGGTTAAGCGTCCGACTTCGGCGCAGGTCATGATCTCACTGTTAGTGAGTTCGAGCCTCACGTTGGGCTCTGTGCTGACAGATCGGAGCCTGGAGCTGCTTCAGATTCTGTGTCTCCCTCTCCCCCCCATCCCCAGCCCACATACTCTCTCTCAAAAATAGGTGAACATTTAAAAACATCTAAATTTTACACTGAGTGCTCACCAACCCGAATGACAGTATGCAACATGTCCAGACTAGGGGCTTGTCTGCCTCGGCAAATTCTGTCCCGTCCAGTCCTTTCTGCACCATTCCAGCACCTTGGACATTTTGTTCAGCAAAAACGTGGCTAAAGATAAAGCACCTACTAAGTGTAAGACATGTGCTGGGCGCCGTGGGAGGTTTTGGAAACAGGACATAATCCGCATCCTCAGTGAAGCCCAGGAAAAAGATCTCAGAGTCAAAACTACACAGTTTATAGGCTTTGGGACATAGACGTTCCTTTCAGCATAACTGTAACCGGTACCAACGGAAACCTACTGTAAAAAGCAGAGCCGTGGAACGTTTAGAAAAGAGTAATGAATATGGCAGAAAATTCAGCTCTCAGCGGAATTCTGTCAATGGGAGAAATGCTACTCCCACAAACCCCTGAGTGGAGGAGGGCACGCAGAGACCTCCCTGGACCACCTATAAAACATGAGACCAAGAGCAGAGCAGACGAGGAAAGGCTTCTATTTTCCTTCTGATTTAGCCTTAACTCGTGGTTTATATAAAACACTAGAAAAAAGGACCGAGCTCTTCTCGGGGCCCTTCCGGGCTGCGCGGCCCCGCGGTCGCTTTCCCACTGTTTATTTCGGAACATCTGGGCCGTGATCTCTGGTCCCGCCTGTGGAATAGATGAGGTCATCTCTCTGGATGTTTGTAGAGCTGAGGAATAATCAAAACCCACACGCCAGAGATGGCGGCTCTTCCCCAGACTGTTGAGCGCTTTTGACCCTTTAGTATCACCTTGAACTTTGCTCACCCCAGCAGCAAGCTGAATTAACTAACGAACGAGTGTCATGAATGTGCCCGACCTTGGCCAGCTGGGCCCTTCTGGAAGCGTCCACGCACGTGCTTGCTGGCACGCGCATGCACTCTCACATCCATGCACCCCGTGCACACGCACGCCTACGTGCAGTTCAAAGCACAGGAGGAAGGGAGCACGTGACAGGCGGCGAGCCGAGCTCCGCGGCGGGTTCTGCTCCCTGTTGTTCTGGAACAGGTGTCACACCCACCTGTCCCCAGGGAGGATTCTCTGCTCTTCTCCTTCAAACCCTTCTATCGCGTGCGGGGCAAACCGCATGGATCCTTCGTGGTCTGGCCTCTGCCTACCTTCCCAGAATCATCTGTCCATCAAAATGCACCCTGCGGGGAACCAGCCTGCAGCCCTTGGTGGCCTTCGGTCTGGACATGCTCCTCCCCCTCACCTGTCTTGTCTGTCCTTTGACCTTGGCACGGCCTCGTGACCCCAGAGTCGGGGCCGCAGTTGACCCGGAGGCAGGTGGGAGTCTAGAATGATCACAGTACTAGAAACTAGTGGTCGCGGTTTTCTGTATCGTGAGAAGGACTGTGCTGTCAGGCTGCAGGATGCGTGGGTCTGTCTGACTTTAGAAGTGAGGTTTCTTGGGGCGCCTGGGTGTCCCAGTCGGTTAAGCATCCGGCTTCGGCTCAGGTCAAAATCTCCCAGATCGTGGGTTTGAGCCCAATGCTTCGGATTCTGTGTCTCCCTCTCTCTCTTTCCCTCCCCTGCTCACACTCTGTCTGTCTTGCTCTCTTTCTCAAAAATAAATAAACATTAAAAAATATAAAAAAGAAGTAAGGATTCTTTTTGGTACCTGCAACCTTTGACATCTTAAGTCTCTTTATCTCTTTTCAGCATCTGCTTGGCCCAGTGACGGTGCAGGCAGAACAAGCCTTGGTGGCAGGAGGTGGCGTGTGGCCCGTGTCACGCTTTACCTGGGTGCTCTTGCCCTCGGGGTCCCTTCCTCTCCCTAAGGACGAGCCTCTCTGCCATCTCTTTCTGGAAACCACACGCCTGAAGGAGAACTCCTTGGAAAAGGACCTTCTCTGTGTTCATCCCCTTTTCGACCCCACCCTTCCAGAAAAAGCCCCGGTGGAAATAACCAGAGGACACTTGAAGTGGAGAAGAAGGCGGAGCGGGGCTGAGAACGGGGACGGCGCCCCCTGCACGGCCTGACCTTGAGGGGCTGCGGCCATCTAGGGTGCGGGCGGCACTGTTCTTTTTTAATTTTTTTAAGTTTGTGTATTTTGAGAGAGACACAGAGAGCGTGAGCAGGGGAGAGGCAGGGAGAGGCAGGGAGAGAGAGGGAGAGAGAGGGAGAGAGAGAAAATCCCAAGAAGGTTTCGTGCGGTCAGCACAGAGCCCGATGTGGGGCTTGAACCCACAAAACTGCAAGATCATGACCTGAGCCGAGATCAAGAACCCGAGGCTCCAGTGACTGGGCTCCCAGGCGCCCCCAGGTGGCTCCCGTTGAGGCCCCGCTTCACCGAGGGCGAGGCCGTGGGGGAGGACTGGAGCCATGCTCTGCCGGGGGCCCCAAACCCGGAGAAAAGGGGGTTCGGTTCCATGGGAGGGGTCCTGGGGCCACATGGGGGACAGCCCCATGGCCAGGGCACTGACAGCATTTGTCGGTGCCTTCGTATGGAGCCAGGGCCCCCGCGAAACAGGC
This sequence comes from Proteles cristata cristata, assembly GCA_017311185.1. Classification (NCBI taxonomy): domain Eukaryota; kingdom Metazoa; phylum Chordata; class Mammalia; order Carnivora; family Hyaenidae; genus Proteles; species Proteles cristata. The sequence continues at coordinate 20,543 of JAESUZ010002263.1, read as the reverse complement.
GCGGTGGGAGGCGGGCCATGTCCACTGACCACCGCTCCTCAAGAACGAGAGGAGGCTTTCCTATGACAGCGGACTCTCTTGTACCCCCAGGGGCAGGAAGCTGGCTCAAGCCCTGTCCTTGGAGCAGAAAACCAGGAGAGCAGACGAGGAAGGTGACCTCACGCCCAGCAGGCTTACGGGATCCGGTGGCGGACACTTGGAGAGGGGACACAGGCCCACACTGTCCATCCCAGCCGAGCCACACACGGTGTCTCCTCGCCACCGCTTTGTGCAGGGCCCTGCTGGGGGGGTGCGTGGGGGTCCGCCCTCTTTCTCGAACAGGTGGACAGGAAATGCATATATAACGTAGGGCTGACCAAAAATACACCAACGTGAAACTAGGAGACAAGTGTCAGCCACAAGGCACCCAAAGGAGCATGTCATCACAGAGGTTTACCAGAGACTTTTCTGCATTTTCATGATGCCATTATTCATTGTAAAAAGAAAAAAAAAGATAATTAGAAAATACTGATAAACTGGGGCCCCTGGGTGGCTAACTCGGTGGAGCCTCTGATTCTTCATCTCAGCTCAGGTCTTGATCTCAGGGTCGTGAGTTCAAGCCCCACTTTGGGCTTCATGCTGGGAGTGAAGTCTACCTAAAAAAAAAAATAATACTGATAGACTGAAAGGAAAAAAAGCCATCCATGGTCTCATCTGTCACATACAGCCCATCATCCCTTCTACATTTATTAGTTGAAAATCTACTGTAAGGGGCGCCTGGGTGGCTCAGTCGGTTAAGCGTCTGACTTCAGCTCACATCATGATCTCACAGTTCATGGGTTTGAGCCTCATGTCAGGCTCTGTGCTGACAGCTCACAGCCTGAAGCTGCTTCCGATTCTGTGTCTCCCTCTTTCTCTGCTTCTCCCCTGTTCACGTTCTGTCTCTCCCCATCTCTCAAAAAAATAAATAAATGTTAAAAAACTAAAAAAAAAAAAAATCTGTGAGAGAGAGTGAGAGAGAGAGGGCTTTCCTTTTTCATGCACTTACTTAATTTTTTATCTATTGATTATTTCCTGGGACATGCCAGTATAACTGCTGAGTACTGTTTTAGCCAATGGATTCCCTCACTCTTGATCTGGGGGTGCCCACGGCGCATCAGGGGGGCCAGCGAGCCCCTCCAGGCTGGCTCCTGTTCTTACCATCCTCGCCAGGCCAGCAGGGGGCTTTGGGCCCCTCTCGACCCTTCCCAGCCCAGCCCCGGGATGAACCATTTCTGCGAGGAGCCCTCCTCTGAACTTCTCCATATACTTCTTCCCAGTCATCTTTCCTTATGGGGAAAATCCAGGCAAGTCCGGACCTTTCTTAGCCTGTCAGGTGAGCTACGTGGGCAGGGTCTCCTGAGGACCCCCAGCAGGGTCACACCCTGAGGAAGAGGAAGCCAGTGAGAAAGTCTCCGCCAGCAGAGGGGAGCGCGACCCGGAGGAAGCAGGACCTTGTCCCTGACCTCACCTTCTGGCCCACGTGTCTCTGGACTCTGGAAAAGAAGGAGTGAACAAAGCCCAGAGAGCTTCTCACCTGAAACATCATGAAACCAGGGGGTATGACATCCAAGGGGCACGGACGTCAGTCCCCTCCATGGAGCTTTGGGGGACAGTGGCTGGTAGCTGCTGCCCTTGGAGACGACTGTGGGGCCCCAGGGCAGGGGGGAGGCCGAACAGACCACAAAAGTGGAGGCAGGAGAAGCGCCAGCGGCCCACAGAAGCAGACTGGCCAGCGCACAGTGTGACTCACGCTCTGTAGCCCCGGGACGACACCTCAGAAGGCTTCTCGTCCGAGCAAGAAGAGGCCAGACCGATTAAACCTGGCTTATTACAATTAATGTAACCACATTAGCACCCACAGAATCGTGGGGCTCGGGGGCCTTGGAAGACAGAAATACTCATTTTTATTTACTTTTTTTTTTTAAAAAATCACCTACATGCCTTTCCTGATGAAATATAACACCACCTCCCCAGAAAAGTCCTGAAAGTTTCCTTCTGGATCCATGGACCTCAACTAAGGGTTGTCTGGGGACGTTTGTGGTTGTCCTAACTAGGAAGCTGCTACCGGCATCTAGTCGGTGGACCGGGCGGGTGTGGGGGGTGGGCTGCTGAACACCCTATAGTGCGCACAGGACAGTCCCCCAACATGGAATTATCCAGTGGCTCAGTGGGTTAAGCATCTGACTTTGGCTCAGGTCATGATCTCATGGTTCATGAGTTCCAGCCCCACGTTCGGGCTCTGCACTGTCAGCCTGGAGCCTGGAGCTGCTTCGGACTCTGTGTTTCCCTCTCTCTCTATCCATCTCCTGTTTGTGCTCTCAGTCTCTCTCAAAAATAAGTAAACAAACATTAAAACAAAAGAAGAATTATCTGGCCCAAAATGTCAATAGTGCTGAGGTTAAGAAATGATATTCTAGATGTGTATATTTTCATTGATTTGGAAATGCTTTTTAAGACCACTAACATATGTTTCTCTATTACATACGTTGCAAACCTTCCCCTATTTATTTGTCTTTTATTTAATTGCATTTTTAGACCCACAAAAAATACAATTTTTGTATATTTAAATCTATTAATTTTGGAGTATGTCAAAAACATTATTTCTGGTTTTGATATTATAGTTTTCCTAACCCACAATTACACACATATTCACCTATTGTTTTGAAGTTTTTATAGTTTTATAATTTATTTTTAGTGATCTGAAATTTGTTTTGTGGTAAAGTAGCATGGAGGAATCTCAATTATTTTCTTCACCAATAGTTGTCCTGCTGTTCGAGCAATGTGTACTGAGTAAATTCTATCCTTTCTCCAATTTTTGACATAACACAATCATTATATTCTATATCTAAATACATAGTTAGAATTGTTTCTGGGATTTCTATTTTGCTCTATTGGTCTGTATATTCTGGTGACAGTCTTGAAGCTTTTTTATTGTAGATAATAACTGTGTCAAGGTCAAAGAAAAATCACCAGGAGTTTGGATCAGAAATGATATTTCCTATGTTAATTCAGAGAGAATTGATGTTTTTGCAATGAGTCTTTTCATCCAGAAACATTATATGTTTCTCTATTTTTTATGCCTCTGAGTATAGTTTAGGGTTTTTCTCAAAAATATATATTCTATGTGTTTCCTTTAAATTTATTGTCAGATGTTTCATATTTCTGGTATTACAAAAATATTTCCCCCTTACATTTTAATAGCTTATGCTCTATAGAAAAGATATTGCTTTTTTTCTGAACTTCATTTTGTAGCAGGTTTTGTAAATTGCCACTGTTAGCCATTTTCCAATTGAGTCTCTGTTTATTTTCTAGGAATCAGGCCCAATCACTATTCTTATGCCTTTTTCTTTCCTGTTTATGCTCTGGGGACCACCCTCACTCCTAGGAATTAGAATTGCTTTGAAGTCCTGACAAAAGTCCAAAAATTCTAAGACTAGACACTTGCAGCAATAACTTAAGAGTATGTACTGACTGGGGGATGCCTACCATCCTTGCTTGCTGGGTTCCCTGACTATGGAAGGTGCCGTATTTCTGGAGCATGTAGGAAAATGGAGGTAAAATTTCTATCCGTCGAACTGCAGGGATCTTAGGTGTAGATTACCATGTGTTGTGTATATTCATGCAGCCACCACCCAAATCAAGACATAGCATGTCCCTCAGCCCAGAAAGTTCTCCCTGTCTCCTTTCCAGTCTTCATCTCCCCATCGTCAACCACTGTTCCAATTTCTATCAACCTAGCTTGGCCTTAGAGTTTCCTATATCTGAAATCTGTCATCTTTCGTGCTTAGCTTCTCTGTAAAACATGGTGTTTGAGATTCAAGCACACTGTTCCACATATCAGTCGTTCATTCTTTATTAGCGAGTAGTATTCCATTTTATAAGTGTACCGTTAGTTTATTCAATCTCCTGTTGGTAGACATTTGGGTTGTTTTCAGTCTGTTTTCCCCATGACTAGGAATATAGTTGGGAGGCATATTTCTGTACAAGTCATTTTGTGAACATATGTTTTCATTCCTCTTGGGTAAATGTCTAGGAGAGGAATTCCTGGATCATTTGGCAGGTTGTATATTTAGCTTTATTTCGACATTTCTGTTTTCCAGAGTTTTCTAGTTTACACTTTTGGTAACACCTTAAGACTTTGTATTAACCTGAGTGTCCTATTGTTATTATTTGCTATAATTCCTGAATGTGGAGTGTTTTATAACTTTGTGTTTTGACATAATTTTATACTTTCAAAAGGTTGCAAAAAATAGTGCAAAGAATTCTTGCTCCCTTTTTACATTAACCATTCACAAGTAATTATACATTAATTGGCTTTGTCCTTTTTTCTGACTACTTGTATCCATTATCATATCTGTATGCGTATGTATCTATGTATTATCCTTTCCTGAGTCATGAGTCAGCAATAAATCGTTAATAATCATTAGCTAATTCTTTTCTAAATAATTAATTAAGGGAAACATTTTGACACTTTACCTCTAAATATTTGAGTGATCCATCTAATAATGCTCTTATCCACTGAATGGCGTTCAATTATCTCAAGAGTTCTGGCCACGTAAGTTTCTGGCCACTTTTTGCCATTCCCTAGTTTTACCTACTGTTTTCTAAAAGATATTTTGTCTGGAGTTTATCATTGTTACCAGTCAGAAGGAGCGCTGTCCGTCATTATAGGAACCAAAATCTGCCTTTGAAATTGTTTTTGGCCAAAACTTAGTGAAGTGGAACTAATATCTACCAGCAAAGTACAGTTAATATTCCTTCCCTCCCTTGTCATCACAATGTAGACCATACGGCAGGCATCATCAATGGGCTCAAAGTGTACGTGCGCCCAATTCAGAGGCACTGAAAGCAAGAACGTTCATTCAGTGGTTTTTACTTCTCAGAGTTTTGTGATCCTAGCACAGAAGCGTTTCCCATTTAATCTTAGCTGCACTCCTATTTCTAGAATAACGCAAAAGAACAGAGACAACAGTGGGTAGCCTGTGTTGAATCGATGTCATAGTGTAGGCTCCTCTTTAAAATCATGCAAAAAAACCCTCTCTGGTCATCATGTATTATTCTTTTAATTTAGTGTTTGAGATCAAATAACATTGTACCTCTGGTTCATGTGTTTACACTCATCAGTTAAACTGATCTGTGGTTTTCTTCTTTGAGGTTTCTTTGTCAAATCTCTCTACAAGAATCGTGTTATGGTAATTTGCTTCACTACTCTCTGCAGGAGTTAAGAGAACAGAGAAATCATTTGTTTTGTGGGGATTTGAAATACTGCACTTGCAAAGCTATCTGGGTCTCACGTTTTCTTTTTATTAAAGAATTGCATCAATGATGAGCTTTTCAAATGTTCGAGGTTATTGGTCTGAATTCCTAGTCTTCTTTATCAATAAACTTTAGAACATGGTCATCTCCTTGACGATCACGTGCTTTACCAAAATCATCAAATTTATTCAGATATATTTTCATGTGCTTTCTCTTACGATTTTGGAATTCCACTGGCATCTACAGTTATGACCACTTTAGTGACGTTGTATGCTCGTGTTTACTTGCTAGTTTTTTATTAGAACTGAGAATTTAGAAGCGTTGTATTCTTCTAATTCTTTAATTCATTTCGGCACAGGGTGGATTTGTTCTTATTTCTTCCCCAAAGAGACGGCTCTTGAATGAATACACTTGAAATCAATTTTCCAGCTCATTAAAATCTATGTTGCTATTAATTCCTCCCTTCTTTTCCCATGTGTTTATTTAATTACCCATTCTCTGACTTTTTGTACTAAGTACCAATTTCAATTATTTTAATTCCTTTTTTATTTTATAATGACGATAGTAAATGCTCTAAATTTTTCAATGACTTTAGCTTTGGCATATATTTTGGTTTAATTGTGCTGCTATTTTTATTTCCAAAAGGGTTCTATTCATATGTTATAGATTCTATCCAGTCATTACAAAAATATGGTGGGTAAAAATTATTAACATGAATAGATGCCAAAGATATTTTTAAGTAAAAATACTGGGTTAAAATTGGAACTATATAGATCATCCTACTTTTATTCATGAATATCCTAGTTCACCAAGTATTTACAAGTATCAGCTATGTGGTAAGCTTGTAAAAATATGTTTTATGGGTACATATGTGCCTGCTATAAAAATATTTTTGTGGGTCGATATATATCTGAAATATATATTGATCAATTGTAAAAAATTGTGTTACATATATTTGATATATACACAGTATGATTTTAACTTACTTTTTTTTAAAAATGTTTATTTATTTTTATTTTTGAGATAGTGTGAGTGGGGGAGGGGCAGAGAGAGAGAGAGAGAGAGAGAAGACAGAGAATCTGAAGCAGGCTCCATGCTGACAGCAGTGAGCCTGATGTGGGGCTCGAACTCACAAACTGTGAGATCATGACCTGAACCGAAGTTGGACATTCAGCTGACTGAGCCACCCAGGTGTCCCTTAACTACTTATTTCTAAACTGTTAATAGTGTTGTGGTGTTTTATTCCGTCATTAATGCTTACCTTTTTGTTTCCTACAATAGACGTGCATTTCTCACATTATTTTTAAAGTCTCATCAAAGATAAAGAGGTAGGGACAAAACTTAGGGGGTGGCTGGTAATTGAAAGCACGTTTCTCATACGACCCTTATTTGGGGGAAATTAAAACAGAATTGTTTTTCTGGAGACTCTAATAAAACTTAGATAAAATTGCAATAATTAAAACAGTGAGGAGGAGGAGAAAAAAACCTCTTTGTGGAATTTTTATTGCAAGTTTCCAAAAATAAAAGTGTGTGTGTGTGTGTGTGTGTGTGTGTGTGTGTGTGTGTGTGTGTGTGTGTTTAGGTGAGACCTTTCTTACTGACAAATCGGGGAAGTTTTAACAGCCCGGACAACAGAGAATGTGAAAGAACGCACCCCGATCTCGTTCAGGACCGCGGACCGGGGGTCTGGCTGCCGGCTCACCCGCAGGTGCGCCTGGTCTACCTGTTGTTACCCATCACGCCTTCGGCCGAAGCCCAGCCTCACAGCCACTGCCAGGGAGGTGACGGCAGTGGGCAGGTCAGAATGGAGACCTGTCTGGACAAAAAGTGTGGTTTTAGCGAAGTTACTGTAGAATCAGGGTGAGAGTTGAGTGTCCTGAGCTCCCAAAGTGCTAATTATTTTAGAACGTCATTTGGCAGAACACATCAAATTTTCCATCCTTTGAAAGAAACTGACACGTAAGGAAATAAACATAAGGAACTAAAAACGCTCCCTGCAGTATTTGCAGAAAGAAGAATTAGAATCCAACTCTCATTGATGCGCCAGTGATGCTGACGATCGTGAACCATACTTTGAGGGTCAAGGCTCAGTAATACCATAGTCGCTCAGCTCCAACGGCCCTTCTCATACACAGATCTAAAGACTGCCTGAAGTAAGATGCTCCAAGTCACTAAAAGGAAAAGTTAAAGTAACACCTACCTTTTGAGAATGTTCAAAGGATTCCATTAGCTGCTGCGTTTTAAGTTTCTGATGACACCACCAGGCATACAGAATGTGGGTTGTGATGTGGTCCTGTTTCCTCTGTTAGAGCCTGGGGTGGAGTCTTTGTCCTAGCCTGCCACCTGTTAGCATGACCTTCTTAATAAGTGACGGTGTAGATCATTAAACCTTTGGGATTAGCGGAATGCACAGAGGACATTTGTGGATAGTGATAATAAGAGTTTGCACTTGTTGACTAATAGTTTTCAGACAGGTTTGTCTGACTCAAGTGCCATCACTATTTTTTTTTATAATTTTTTAATGTTTATTTATTTTTGAGAGAGAGAGACAGAGAGACAGAGCATGAGCAGGGGAGGGGCAGAGAGAGAGGGAGACACAGAATCTGAAGCAGCTCCAGGCTCTGAGCTGTCAGCACAGGGCCCGATGCAGAGCTAGAACCCATGAATCATGAGATCATGACCTGAGCCGAAGTCGGACGCTGAACTGACTGAGCCACCCAGGTGTCCCTCAAGTGCCCTCACTCTTAACCACTGGTTCTCTTAGGTCATTTAAAAAAACTTTTTTTTATGTTCTTAATTTATTTTTGAGAGACAGAGAGAGACAGAGCACAAGTGGGGAAGGGGCGGAGAGAGAAAGGGAGACCCAGAGTCTGAAGCAGGCTCCAGGCTCTGAGTTGTCTCGGGGATCAAACTCATGAACCGCATGATCGTGACCTGAGCTGAAGTCGGATGCTTAACCGACTGAGCCCCCAAGGTGACTTGGGTCATTTTTAAAAACATCTTTTCTAAGCTTTTGCAATCAGATCATTTGAAAGAGAGGCCTTTTAAGGTGGGGCTCTCCCCACAGCTTTAGCCTAGCCCCCCATAGACATAAGGAAGACCCCTAAGCTTTCATGCTGAGGGGGGAAATGTTGTATCGGATGACATAAGACACATGTAACTGTTGATGGCTCACAAATGCGCTTCGAGAGTTGGTCAGCAGTTTGTGGCTGTGACAGGACATCTCACGGTCCAAAGCATATGGAAGTAAAGAACATTCCTCCAAAAAGCAAAGCTGCTGCCCCGCAGTCAGCTTGCAGCATCTCAGTAAAAGGAACAAGAGACTGACTTCCTTTTGTGGGTATAATATCACCACCTTCATAATGCGGCAGTGGGGAGCCAATAGGATAGTGCCCGCTATTGTTTGTACTATACAAATAAAGATATTCTTTCCATGTAGATGGGCTCTGGTGGGATTTGCTTCTAGGTTGAAGCATATTTGAGAGAGTCTCATTCTTTAAAGCACTCTGACCAAGCAGGGATATGGTGGGATTAGAGAGAGATTTGCATGTGGGCCTTTCCCTTTGTGTTTCATAATGAAAATATGAATCCCACCTTCCCGGCCACGTGCTGCCGATGGCTTTGGCATAAAGGGCTCGCCAGGTAGGAGGCGGCTTCTGGGGCTGAGGGCTAGTGTGCTCACGGAAAATAAAAAACAAGCGCTTCTTTCTAGCCACGAAGATGTAATCATTCTTGCGCTCAGATATGCTGTACGTTACCTAGAAGAGGCTTTGTTGGCCCTGGGTCCGTTGGGTAAGTGAGGAAACCACCGTGTGCTCTACACACATGCTGGTGGGGAAAGGAAGCCAGTGAGCAGCAGGCTGATGGCAGGCACAGCTAGCAGAGCTGAGGGAGGCCCCGCCGGAGAACGGGGGTGCCGTGGAGCACCCGGCCAGCGGAGCCCAAAGGCAGAGGGAAGGTTACGTGAACAGGGAGGGGGCCACATGCCCTGTTTGGATGCCAGTGTTTCTTTCCTACTTGAAAAGGTCAGTCGCCTTTGAGATCTCGAATTTACACTCCCTGGAGAGCCTTTCTCGGGGACAGATCTTCAAATCCCTTAACGGAGGGCATGGAGAAATGTTCACGGTGCTTCTTGGAGACAGAGTAGTAATGGGCATTTAAAATTTTTTTTAATGTTTTATTTTATATTTGAGAGAGAGAGACAGAGCATGAGTGGAGGGGCAGAGAGAGAGGGAGACACAGAACCTGAAGCAGCTCCAGGCTTCGAGCTGTCAGCACAGAGCCCGATGCCAGGCTCAAACCTACAAACTGTGAGATCATGACCGGAGCTGAAGTCGGGCGCTTTACCGACTGAGCCACCCAGATGCCCCAGAAATGGGCATTTTAAAAGCGCATTAACTGGGGTGAAAAGTTCATGAAGGCCTCAAGGGAAAACAGGCAGGTGGGCTGACTGAGGATGGATCTCTTGATGCTCAGAATTACTAACTTGATCTCTCGGCCTCATATCTGGAGTTCTTGGAAATGGTATTCCGCTCACAGTACAGAGGCATTATCAGTGGACAGAAGAATTAAAATAATCAATACTAAGACTCCTCTGGGGAGCACGGGGGCAGGGAAGTCTTGGCATATAAGCCACAAGTATTTCCCTCTTCCTGTGCCTACACCGGGCTACAATGATCTAGCTCCCTTGTGAGCATCTCCGCTCGAACCTGAGATCTCAGGGCAAGTCCTGTCCTCTGGTTCCTTCCAAACGCGTGTTCCCCAGTCCCTCTGACGCGCTTCTCCTTCTTTCTCTGAGAAGCCTCCCCTGGGCCCCCTGGGACCGGGCCCCTCTCTCCCTCATTGTTACTCTTTCTTTTGTTACCTTGTGCTTTGCTGCCTCCAAGCAACGTCCCGCAACGCAGAGAAGAACTCCGAAATCTCATTACCGGGCAGGGAGATGCAAGAAAATAAACCCAAAGAAATTCAGAAAGAAATAGAAAGATACAAGCTGAGAATAATGGAAAAGCTTTCCCTCTCCCCCGAAAGGATTCGATCGGCAAAAACCCAAGGCTCATTCTCTGGAATGACTAAGAAGACAGATAACCCTTCGATCAGGAAAGACGAGGCACAACTAGCATTAAAAACCAAACAAATGGATTGACACACAGCCAAGGAAAGAGTTTGAAAGGTGTCACCGGATCCTATGAAAAACTCCGCGACGGAGTTGAAGGCCTAGTTGACATAGACAATTTTCCCAGGAAATATAAAATCAGAATCGGCCCGAGTTTGCACACGCGCACGATCTGGGTCTTCTAGATTTGTATGAACGGTTGTTTGTACAATTCTGGTTCTTTCTCTCTGCTTCTCCTGTTGTCTAGTGCACGGACTCTGCCCAGCACCTGTCCAGGGACGCTGCTCCGCCTGCACCTGCTTCTTCTCACTGTGACTTCCTTGCTGGCCCGGGGCCCCGGGTGAGCAGATGTGCACCCGCCTCCGCCTCGCGCTCTTCCAGCCCCATCAACAAGCGTCCGCGTGTCGCCGCGGCCTCGCTCTTGCTTCTGTGTCTCGGTCCCCGCGTGTCCCCTGAGGGCACAGCTCACACGGCTCTGTTCCTTCGCCACCTGCTCAGGGGGCTGCTCTGGTCCGTCTGCGACACAGGAGGCCGCCGGCGATCGGAGCTCGCGGATCAACCTGTGCCAACGTAGGAACCGCCCGGGAGGCTGTCCAGTGCGGCGGGACTGCAGGCCTCTTCCCTGTGTGGCTTTCCAGTTTTCCCCGGTGAGGCTGGGCGGTGCTTTTAAAATCTCTTTTTTATTAATTTATCGTCACGTTAGGTGACGTACAGCGTAGTCCCGGCTTCAAGAGTAGAAGCCACAGACTTCCCTCACATACAATGTGCAGACGGGCTCTCAGGAGGGCACTTTTCAGGGTGAGCACTGGGTGTCAAATCACTTACTTTTCAATTCAAAGTGAAAATGAGTACATTCTCAGGGCGCCTGGGTGGCTCAGTGGGTGAAGCGTCCGACTCCGGCTCAGGTCATGATCTCGCGGTTCGTGGGTTCGGGCCCCCGTCGGGCTCTGTGCTGACTGCCAGCTCAGAGCCTGGAGCCTGTTTCAGAGTCTGTGACTCCCTCTCTCTCTGACCCTCCCCTGCTCACTCTGTCTCTCTCTCTCAGAAATAAATAAAACATAAAAAAATTTTTTTAAAAATGAGTATATTCTCATTTTTAAAAATATGCCAAAGGTATGAGAGCTGATGTTTCCTTTGACACCACTCAAACTCACAGTCCCTTTTCTAGAGGGGCTGACTCACCGGTGTGGTGTGTATCCCAATATCTTCACATGGCATTTCAATCCCTCTCTCTGCTTCTGTCTCTCTGTCTCTCCCTCTGTCTCTGTCTCTGATTCTGTCTATTCCCTCCGTGCTGTGTAAGTAGAAGGGCTGATCTTCCACCCGATCTTGTTATCCTTTACTCTGTGTCCCGCACATGGGACTTGACTCACTTTGCATGTTTTGAAGACCTTCCCACGTGGTGCACGCAGACCCATTGTTCTGGCAGGTTCTGCACGGCCGGGAAGTGTCGTGCTGTGTCCGTTCCAACTTCGAGGTGCTTGTTCAGTTTGCCCCTTTCATATCACACGTGCGACTCTATCTCTCAGACAGACACTGAGGCATGGACGGGCTGGGTCACAGAGTGTGTCCGTTTTGGGGGCGCCAGGGTGGCTCAGTCAGTTAAGGGTCCGACTCTTGATTTCAGTTCAGGTCATAATCTCACAGGTCATGAGTTCAAGCCCTGCATTGGGCTCCGTGCTGATAGCAGGGAACCTGCTTGGGGTTCTATCTCTCTCTCTCTCTCTCTCTCTCTCTCTGTCTCTGCCCCACTTGCACTCTCTGTGTCTCCCTCAAAATAAATAAACGAACTTAATAAAAAAGAATGTGTACATTTTTCTGCCAAAATTACACTGTGGAGCAGCTATGAAAATTTACACTCACCAAAGCAATAAGTAAGAGTATCCAGGGGTGCCTGGGGTTGAGCGTCTGACTTCGGCTCAGGTCATGATCTCACCACTTGTGGGTTCGAGCCCCATGTAGGGCTCTGTGCTGACAACTTGGAGTCTGGAGCCTGTTTCAGATTCTGTGTCTCCCTCTTTCTCTGCCCCTCCTCCTGTTCACACTCTATCTTTCTCTTAAAAATAAATACACATTAAAAAGTATCCATTTCTTCACAACATCATCAACATTTGCTGTGGTCGGGTCTGTTAATCTGACGAGTACAAGAATGGCATGTCGTGATTCAAACCCGCATTTTCTCGTCACTGGCGAAGCAGAGCCTCTCTTCACACATTTGTTGGCCATTTGTATTTCATCTCTTAGGGCCAGGACTACCGGCTCATGACTCCTGCTCGTTTTTCCGTTAGGATTTTCTATTCCTTCGTGAAACAAATATCTTTGTGCGTTGCCAACATCAATTCCACTTTGTTGAACTGCACCCTTTCCTAATTCATCTGGAAGAGGAGGAGCAGACGGTTTGCTTCCCAAGTCCCTCCACGTCTAAAGCACCCTTCGCTGGGATCTCGTGCGGGTGGGGTGTGCAGCCAGCAGCAGCGCCCTTCGGTGCTGGGCCCGACCCTCCCAGGGCGGCCACTGGGAGGCGTGTCGACTGTCTCAGATGCCAGCAAGGCTCGGGAGAAGGCCGAGAAGCAGAGACACCAGACAAGCCCCTGCTCTCCTGCGATGTCCCTGCCCCCACCAGCACCCTGAGGCCTGCCCTCGGCCACTGCCCACCCCCCTCCCCGCCCCTCTGATGTCCGCTGCCCAGGCTCTCAGTCCTCCAGAGCCCGCCTGGGTCCTCCCCACGTGTGCGTCAGCCCACAGCTTCTCCCCCAATCTGACCCTATAGCCTTTCCCTCCTTCTGGGCTCTTTATAATCTTTCTCTCTTTAAAATTTCACTTTTGGCCTGGGGGCCCAGTCAGGTAAGCATTTGACTCTTGATTTCAGCTCAGGTCACAATCTCACGATATGGGAGTTCGAGCCCCGTGTCAGGCTCTGTGCTGATGGTGTGGAGCCTGCTTGGGATTCTTTCTCTCCCTCTCTCCGCCCCTCCCTTGTCTCTCTCTGTCTCTCTCAAAATAGATACACATTCTAAAAAATAAAATAAATTTTGACTTTTTGTTTCTTGACATTTGAATGAGGAACTGTGTACATTTGAAAGGAAGAATCGCAAGCTCAATGATCTTGAGGTGAGGTTACACTTTAATGGGGTTTTTTGTATCTTTATGAGATATAATTGATAGGCTCATCTTGTTTTCCAGTGTGTGCATGGATAGTTTTCTTTGTGCGCCTGTATTTATTTTCTAATTATTAGGAATATGGGGGTTCGGCATGTGCTCCTTGGGACAGCCATCTTGAACCCAAGTCTTGTTATTCAAAGGCTTGTTGCTGCAAGAAAGCACAAGCTAACATCCAAACCCTAAATCTTTACATTATTCCTTAAAAATAAAGCTATTTCAAGGCTGCCTGGGTGGTCCAGTCAGTTAAGCATCAGACTCTTGGTTTCGGTTCAGGTCATGATCTCACGGTTCCTGGAATCCAGCCCCAACACCAGCTCTGCCAGCATGGAGCCTGCTTGGGATTCTTTCAATCTCTCTCTCTTTTCAAAATAAATAAACTTAAAAAAATAAAAGTAAAGCTATTTCATTTTTAAAAAAATGTGTCCTGAGGCTCCTGGAGGTTGAGTGTCCAACTTCAGCTCAGGTCATGATCTCCCTGTTCATGAATTGGAGCCCTGTGTGGGGCTCGCTGCTGTCCCCGCAGAACCGGCTTCGGATCCTCTGTCCCCCACCTTCCCCTCCCCGGCCTGTGGGCCGGCACTCGCTCGTTCTCCTCACTCTCTCTCTTTCTCAAGAGTAAATAAAACATTTAAAAGCTGCTTTAAAAATATGTGTCCGGCTACAGTGCCTCACTTGGCTCTGGGCCCTGTGCTGAGGCTGGAGCCGAAAGACACCCCCCTTTCGCGGGCGCCGGTGTAGACTGCCAGTGTAGACCCTAAGGAAGAACTAGAAGACACAGGTGTCACCTGAACTTGCCTAAAATGGGTTACATCAGGGGTGTCACCCAGAGAGAGGTTCTGCCACAAACTCTCCCGTAAATTAGTCATTATAATCAGGTGTTTTCCACTAGAAAAGCGGGAGCGATGCATTATAATGCACAAATGCATATTCACGTGCAAAACCACCTGTAAGGCAAAAGCTACTTGCATCCCACTTGGCAGAGAGGAGCGATGTTAACGTTCTGAGCGCGCAGTGTTTGTGCCTCCTCGTGCAACTTGTGCCGCAGGAAAACCGCGGCCGCATGGCCTTCGCGGCCGCCCCCACGGGGCGCTGAGCGGCCCTGGGTGACTCGGGGGGACAACCGCACCGGACCTTGGGCCCGAACCCGCGGGTAGAGCCGGCACCCCGAGGTCCCAAAGCTGGGCTGCCAGGCCGGATTTGAACCCACGCCGTGTCTTTGCACAGCCTGGGAGCCCAGGGTGTTCTGTGAATTCTCCAGGGCTCGTGCAAACACACAGAAACAGAGGCTAACACGGGCTAGAGGCGCGCGTCTACACGGCCTGCCCTGTTTACCCGCCGGTCCTTCCCAGAAAGAGGCTGCCAGGCCCCTGGCCCCTGGCCCGGGGGCTCCCACCCTCCCGTCCCGGGGCCAGAAACACGCGGGGCGGGGCGGGGGGTGACGGGTGACGGGGGGGCGCTTGTGCCCGGAGGTTTGGCCTCACAAGTTCTACGTCTTTGGAGCCTGGGCTGGAGGCACCGCGGCGCTCCCGCCTTGCGCGCCCCGGACTGCGAGGGCGCCGCCTCCTCCAGGATGACGCGCGGGTTTGCTCCGCGAGGAGCGCAGAGCGGGAGCGTCAGGGTGCGCGCGGCTGTCCCCGGAGTCCGGAGCCCGGAGTCCGCGGCGCAGGGCGTGTTGAGGCTGGAGGGGCTGGCCCTGGTGACCTCGGCCCCGGGTCACGGGGCGCGCCCCTCGCCGCTCTTCCCCGCTCTTCCTGCTCTGCAGCCTGGGGCCGGGCAGCCCCGCGACCCCGCGACCCCGCGCGCTCCTACCCGAAGCTGCGCATGCGCGGGAGAGGGATCATTTTCGCAGGCGTCTCCAGCCGATTCGGGACCCCGCAGAGGTTAAGAACCCCAGGCGGCTCTAGGCGATCTGGCCCAAGGCCTTATTATTATTTTTTTTTATACCTGCGTAAAAAGACGGTCAATGAGTTCAGTTTCTGGGTTTGGGCATTTTGATCCTTCCCCCAAGTTAGTTTGCTGTTTTAAGTGGGCGGCAGAGTAATGGGCTTTTGGGTGTCCCCGTCCTGTGGGGCGTCCCTGGGTCACCAGAGCGCCCTGGGAAGCTCAGGTCCTGCGGAGCGTCCCGCCGAAGGGACACGGAGGACAGACCGTTCGCGGAGACCGAGTCCCCAAGGAAGGACGCCGACCCCTGAATCAGCGTTTTAGTGCTGCGACCTTGACCTCTCTGACTCTAAGCCGCCAATCTTGTTTTACGAAGTAAAACGTATTTCGTTTTCTCAGATTACGTATTTATTATAGAGCGAATTAAAACTAAGACAAAGAAATCGCTCGGCTATCACCATAGTATGTTTCCAGGTCATAGATTGGATCTAGAGATATAAACATTGATGTAGACATTAGGATGAAACTCTGTACATCATTTTATTCTGTTTTATTTCACTCAACGCGATAACGTGAGTATTTAACGTTTGTTGGAACTATCTTTTCAATGATTACGTTATAGTCTAACGCAAAAACCCAGCCTCATTTACTAACCCATTCAATTACCGCTGTAGACAAAAATCACTTGCAACACTGTAAGGTGTTTAATAAGGCTTCCGTGAACATGTTTACGCATAAAGGTTGTAGGCTTATTTTCTGATGGTGGAGTTCTGGAAATAGTCACAGGGCGTGAGTCTTTTTAGACTTCATGTTTTGTGGTGTCAGATACCTCCCAGGAAAGTGTAGTTTGCTTGTGCTCTTACACACTCATGGGAGTTTTTTGATTTCACCTGTTCCGTGCATATTTGTCAGCATGGCAAGTAACCAGTTCATTCATTCTGTCACTTTGATTGGTAAGTGGTATTTTACTGCAGAAGGCGACACTGTAAGGGTACGGAAGCTGTAACTTTGGAGCCACAGACCTTGATGTGAAGTAACTGGTACTTGACGGGTAGGTGGTCTGTAGACAAATCGTTTAACTCACCCCGTGCCTCAGTTTCCGCACCAGTGACATTTGGAATATGACGCCGGCTTGGAGGGCCTTTTGTGAGAATTAGGACGTAGGTAAGTGGCGGTCAGAAGGGGCAGCGACTGCAGTTTAAGTAAACCCTCCAGTGCCCATCATTTGGCCATCCGGGTCCACCCTGATTCAGACTGCCTGATCGTGTCCATTTCTCCCTTGACCACAGGTTATTTGAGCTGAAAGTATCAAGTTCTTATTTAAAATGTCGGGAGTGTGGCCTCCGTAGGCTCTCCTGTCGGATTAGGAAGGCCAGGAGACCAGGAGGTAAGGATGCTGAGCCCCGGGGCAGCTGTTTCTAGATGTGTGGCTGTGAGCGTCTGAGGCCAGAGTCAGGCCATCCCAGGGTGGTCTGACTCACAGCCACCGGGCCACGCCACCCACATGGTTCAAGGAGGCAGGGACCCAGGCAGAGCCCTTGGGCTGTAGGAAGACAATATTAGAACTCTAATTTCTATTTACTTTTTAATTTCAGGAAATTAAAAAGCTAAGCCAGACTACTATTTAAGTACAGATCCTGGCATTTGCAGTTGGCCGCATGCTAACCCGCCCCAGACGTGAAGAACCCCGATGTGAGACAGGAAGTTCACTGTCTCAATATAAGGTTACTTGTGGGACTGTATTACATACAGAAGATGTAGACGTGTGTGCATATGAGGAACATTAGGTAAAGGATTACGTGTATCTATAGGGATATGTCAAGTGTTACGAATACTTAGAGGTATACAGTTATGTTCAAAATTTTGTATATGATGCAACTTCATATGTAATTCTGATTGTGATAAGATTGTAAGTATGTTTAGAGTTGTGTTTAACGAGTACACAGATGATTTGATAAGTGTGTGTGTCTGTAGAAATACACATAATGTATGTTTCCATATCAAGTATCATATGCACCAATGCATACGTATATCTTATTTTGTATACACGTACAATGTGATCAGAGGATAGTCTATAAGAAAATGTTGGTGGATATAATTATGTGTACATGCAAAGGCTTATATACGTGTGTCTGTGTCTGCCCCATATACTCTGTAACCACAGAGAGATTCTTTCACTGCCCTGTAGCAATATACTTGGAAAGTGTTCAAAATTAAAGATGCTTGCGAATTTTCACTTTTAAGTAGGTGGATATTCCAAATTTGCCAACACTTTCTGTGAGGATGGACAGTCTGCTCCTTCGAGGTGAAACTGGTTTTAACAGTGACTGAGAAGGTAACTGCTTTTTGCAAGAAAACCATAGAATGGAGAGAACACTTTGATGCCCGTATGACTTTGATACACATGTGACATTCGGAATAATTTTCACCGTCTTGTAGTTTTGTTCCTAAATATGGTACCAGAGTGTGACCAGTAACAACATTCAAATCTGCCTGCTCTAAACACGTGGAAGTGGAATTTACGGTTTAAATATGAAATCGCTTCGATGGGTTTCAGACCCATCTATTAAAAATATGCAGACACCACACGCCCTTGTGAGGCGTTTGCAAGAGCACCTGATTCCCACAAGGAGAGAGGAAAATGTTCTGACCACATTCACCAAAGGACTGTATATAGTTGGTGAATGGCATTGACCTGATCCAGTCAGTTTTAGCCAAAGACACACATGATTCCTTTTAGATCTGTGAGTCTTTGTGAAATAGCTCCTCGGTTCTGAGAAGCATTAGCACAAAGTATCAAACTTAGAACCCTGTTTGAATGACTCTGTTAAAAACGTTAGCCAATACTTCGTAAAAAATAGATGTGTCTTCTCGCCAAGTGTTACCGA
Source organism: Proteles cristata cristata (assembly GCA_017311185.1). Taxonomy (NCBI): domain Eukaryota; kingdom Metazoa; phylum Chordata; class Mammalia; order Carnivora; family Hyaenidae; genus Proteles; species Proteles cristata. The sequence continues at coordinate 2,222 of JAESUZ010002263.1, read as the reverse complement.
TATGTAGTAATGTGATTGGTAATATTTACAGAGAGCAAAATCAGTTGTACAATTGAAAAACAATTTTAAGATTTAAAAAGAATTTAATGATTTAAAAAATCGTGTAAATTTAAAAATAAATCTTTTCCTCATTCTGTAAAAATTTCTTGGATGTATAATTGACATGTATTAGTAAAGTAACACATGTAATTTATAAACATATATAAACGCATACATGTGCAATTATATACACACACATCTCAATGTCTATATACATAATAATATACGGTACACACATATATATGTCTATATACATATATGTACACACCCACGTGTGGTGTGTGTGTTGTATACTTAAATGTTTTTAATGCTTGGGGGAGAAGACCAAGGAGGTGCTTGGAAATCATTGCTTTCCGTAGAGCAGATCAGAAAGCAAAAGTACTTTTCTGAGTACTTGCAGGAACCTTGCTTCACATGGAGCTCAGTTAGGAGCTTTTACACATCACTTTACAGCTGAGAGAGTCATGGCGCCTTCATCCTGTCGCTTTGAGGTTAAGTAACAGGAAGACCAAACTCTGCTCTTCCCTCTTCGTCCGGAGCTTGCTAAAGTCACAACAGCAACTCAACTTTCCACCTGAGTTTTAGCAAAGATGTAGACGTTCAAGGGCACAGCGATAACCGGTCTGAAAATTAAAAATACATTTGAAATAGTCCTTTGCAGGTAAATAAATGGAGACCAAAGCCTGAGGGTAGTGTTTGCCAATTCCCAGGGCATGAGTACCTCGGCCGTGGCCGGGTCAACACCAGGATGACACCCCTGAACCCCGAGGCTGCGAGACCTGTGCCCTGTCAGCTCTTGCAAGATAAGGTGACGTGGTTCCAGCACACGCCCCTGAAAAAAAATCATTAAAATAAGTGCAACTTTAAGATAAAAGGCGCCACATTGGGGACAAGCTCTCTTTCCCTTTCATGCCGCACCACCCCATCCATGTTACTACGTCAAAGGATAGAGGGAGGAAAGGGACTTGGAGTCAGAAAGCTGCATGCCCAAGCCAGCCACATAGCTCTGAGGTCTTGGGGCAATCATCGCACCAGCCTGTGCCTCAGTCGCCTCCTCTGCGAAATGCACATGACTGCAGCTCCTTCCAGGGCTGGCAGGACGGAAGCTGTCCTGGGTGCAGGCGCCGTACACGTTTGTAGAACCGCATCCTGTCTACGAGGCAGACGTTTCTCAATGTTGGGTTCGGGAGCCTTGTCAAAAAGGTAAATAACCAAGTGTGTGAATTGTGAGTAGGAGACTAGGAAAATATAGATGATGAGTCATCCAGCAAAGGCATGTCGTGTCCAGGGCTTCTAGCACATTTTAATTTTTTTGATTGCTCTAATCATTTGCCGTTCTTCTATAATTAGCTGGCTACTGTTCTTGACTGCGTAGAACAACTATTTGCTGAAGACAAAGATAATATTCACACAAAACCGTGTGCTTCTCTGACATATGCTGTTCTTAAAGTCAGGTGCTATTTTTGTCTACATCCCATACGCCAGACCCCTGCACGAATATTCTGGAGACCTGCCTACTCCCTGTCTGTCGAGGACCGTGCAAGACGTGTATTATTAATGGCGGCAGTTGCTTTCTGACCTCCGTGCTGCAATCCATTTCATCCATTAAGGCATTACATTATCCACTTTTGCAGAACATGAATCATAAATGAAATATTGATTTAAAAAATCACAAACTGCTTTACATTAAGAAAAACAGTTCCTATAAAGCAAAACATCTTCTAAACCGAAGTGGAAATTCATGCCATTTAAAAGACACAGCGCAGTTCAAAGACTGCACAGTGAGCCGACGGATACGTTCCCGGGCCGTCTCCTTGTGTGATAGCCTTATTTTTAGGATCTTAAAATTATTTGTTCTTTGAATTTATCATCATTGGATTAAATACATTTGGATACATGAATATCTTTGATGAAAGCAGATAAGCTGATGTTTTTAAAACCACAAATCTTCTTTCTTCCTGTGCAGCGGAGAAATTAGGTCTCCATTTCTAAAACAAGGGTGAAGGGTGAAGACTGTTCAGCAAGGCAGTGATTCTCCCGGAAGGTGCTATTCCCAAACGTAAAGCGGCGTCTTTCAATACTGTTAATTCTCTCTGCAGCATAATAAAGGGATCTTGATCCTCTGTGACAAGTGAGACAGTAGATATTTATAAAAACGTAAACCCATCTCTCTACATGGGATA